>CAIGQQ010033438.1:893046-934363 GCA_903798035.1 Danio albolineatus
GGATCTGAGCTATATGGTTTACCAGCGAGCATAAACGAAATGGAGCGTCACTCTCTGCTTTTGCTCACGTGACTGGCTGCTTGCCGTACATGTTCACTATGTTACATAACTGCCCCCTGCTGGCCATGTGCGTCTTTTGTTGGTCCATGTTCTGCTTTCTTTTCTAAAGACCACTTTTGATCACTCGCGCGATTTTTGTGGCCATATCTGTATGTGGCATAAGAACAGGACGTGTGTTTGGATATAACTCACATTTCATCATTATTGTTCATTTTAAGAGTTCACTCTTAGCACATGATTGATAAAAAAGCTTGTTTGGTATACTGTTCAGGGACAGAGCCATGAGCTCATAAGATCCTCGAACCCGGGGCTCCCTCCCATTTGCAGGGTGAGATAGGAGTTTGAGTTCAGGTAGATCTCGAGAACTCCCCTGCTGTTTGAAGCTAGAGAGCAGTTAGGGATTGTCATGAAAATATAACTACTTGCTAGGAGCATGTCTATAGTGTCTATTTTGATTAGTCAATTAACTTAAGTTGTATGTCTTTGGATGGCGGGAGGCAACTGGGGGAAACCCCACAGGAGCCCGGGGAGAACATGTGAACTCCACACAGAAGCATAAACTGGCTTGGTAAAAACTAGAACCAGTGATGTTCTTGCTGTGGGGCATCAGTGCTAACCACTGGGCCGCCGTGCTGCCCATCTAGGAAAGCAGGAGGAGTAGGGGGGATTCTTCAAAACGAGGATGGCTGTGATATGGAACTTAAGTTATTTATGGAGACTTAGGGGTCATCTGATTGGAAAAATTAGTTTATGAATAAACTTTACTTATTCGTTTGCTGGAAATTAGAAATTAGAAACTGAATTTGGAAATAGTTTTGAACAAATCTTTGCACTTAACAAAGGAGATTAAATATGTGGGCTAATGGATGTTTTCAGTGGAGTGAGTTTCCACCGTTTCCTTACTCCACCAATGTAAAGGAGTGAAGTAAAGAGTAAAAGTAAAGTAAAGAGAATGTAAAGAGGCTGAATGGAGGAGGCTCGTTCTTTATCCTTGCACTGCAGATGCTCTGTTTAACTGTTTTCTCGCTAGTGAAGCGTTCAGTTTTTACACTTACAAAGTCGCCATGTAAAAAGCAACTGCGCCATGGAGCAACGCAACTGACTCCTAAAGGGAAAGAGAAACAAGACTCTGATTGGTTAAATAGAGGCTATGCTCAAAAAAAACCCTCAGAACTCATTAAGAGAATAAGCACAGCCCTGTTAGACCATGCGCCGGGGCGCAGAGCGTATTTCTCCATACTTAAAATAGCAAAAGTGGATTCAGGCACGCTCTTAATGCTTTTGCACCATGAGGTTTAGACTTTGTGCCTAGATCATTAAAATAGAGCCCTGTGAGTTTACAGTCTACAATACACTTTGTAGAAATTGCGTGAATTAAACTGCACAACCCAACAGCAGTAATGCTCATCAACAGGAGAAGAGCTGCTCTCTACAGAACAAACATGACTGACTTTATTTAATCGGACATTTCTGCATTTATGAGCGAAAAGCTTGCTTATGGATATGACAGATGTGGAATGGGCACTTGTGGGACTTTGCTGAATCAAACACAATTGTTTGAAAACATTGACAGAGACATTTTTACAGAGAGGATTTTTACACTGCTGTACAATACAAACCGACACACAAAACCTAGAAAGATTTGTAGATGCAAACACTTGCAATTTTTTTTTTTGAGGAACTATCCCTTTAATAGGTGTATATGAGCTTTTTTATTTCCCATGCAAGCTTTAATATAAAAAAATATATATGGCATTGTTAATATATATATATATATATATATATATATATTTTACTTGGAAATCAGTGTCGAAATTAGTAGCTAAAGCATTTATCATCTCATCCACAAGCAATGACACGTAGAAGTCATGCTAATTAGCCGCTCATGCTCAGTTATTCTGAAGCCCACAGCAGTATAGCATGTGTTTCTCGTGTGGAGACAGCAGTGGAAATACACTGACTAAAATAGCTAAATAATTAATGCTTGCAATGAACTACAGTATGGACATAGAGTTATTCGCCCTGCTGTGAATTTTTGTCGAATATTTCACGCATGATGTTAAACAGATTCAGGAATTTTTCACAGTATTTCCTAAAAATTTTTTTCCTTCTGGAGAAAGGCTTATTTGTTTTATTTCGGCTGGGATAAAATAAGTTTTTAATTGTTTTAAACTCATTTTAAGGTCAATATTATTAGCCCCCTGAAGCAATATTTGTTTTGGATTGTCTACAGAACAAACCACTGTTATACAATGACTTAATTACCTCAACTTAATTAACCTAGTTAAGCCTTTAAATGTCACTTTAAGCTGAATACTAGTAAATATCTAGTCTAATATTATGTGCCGTCATCACGGTAAAATAAATCAGCTATTAAAAATGAGTTTATTAGAACTATTTTGTTTAGAAATGTGCTGAAAAAATCTTTCTGTTAAAATGTACAGGGCGGCTAATAATTCAGGAGGGCTAATAATTCTGACTTCAACTGTATTTGCATTCTCTGAATACCAGAAAAAAGACTTCCTGCAGGATTTTAGGAGTGAGCCTTTCAGGATTAGTTCAGGAGCAGAAGATGTTAAATGTGACTGTGGCTGGATTGTGTTTCCCGCTCGACAAACATCAGATTAATGACTCCTGCATGTTGAACCTGGACACTGTTTTGTGGACGGCTATATATTGTAAAAGTGCCCAAACATTTTTTAATGACTTCACATTCATTCATTCATTCATTCTCCTTCGGCTTAGTCTCTTTATTAATCAGGGATTGCCACAGCAGAATGAACCGGCAACTATTCTGTTTTACACAAAGGATGCCTTTCCAGTTTCCACCCAGTACTGGGAAACACTCATACACTATAGCCAATTTAGCTTATTCATTTCACCTTTACCGCATGTATTTGGCCTTGTGGGGGAAACCGAAGCACAACACGAGGAGAACATTCAAACTCCACACAGAAATGCCAACTGACCCAGCCGGGACTTAAACCAGCGACCTTCTTGCTGTGAGGCCACAGTTCTAGCCACTGATTAGTAGTCTACTAGTTAGTGCTGCACAATATTGAAAAACAACAACAATATGTATGGAGACAGAATAGACTTAAAAGAAATTCACGCAAACGACACAATGTACACATGCATAGCCAAATTCACGTGCATAAAACCAAATCCACATGCGTAAAATATTTATTTATATTCACAAAAATAATTCACATGCACAAAATAAAAATACACATTCATAAAATACGTTTCACAAATGCGGATGAAAATCAGTGATGATGCGTCGGTTTCTCATTATTATTCATAGCAGAGTTTTCTTAAGAAAAGACCCTGCTGCTTAATTATTCATGAGAGCACGTGGTTTCCGAAGTCACTTCCGATCACTTCTGCGCAGGTCACAGGTCGTATGTGTTTGTTTCCATGATCCACAGGGTTTGTTGCATGTTTTCCCCCGCGATGCTGTTAGGGCCGGTACAGCAAAGCTGTTGGTTTGTAGCAAGAATTTTTGTTGGGAGAGCTGTATGAGAATTGGAGAATGGCGGACTTTGTCTTTTATCAGTTGAGTTCGTCACCATTCAGACACATCGCCTATATCCCTGCAGCTGTGTTCACACATGTTTAAAATCCTCCAGATTACCTGCAACGCTAATGGTTGAAATAGATAGAGAAAGAGACCTGCTGCACTGCTCCACCGTGTCTGCATTCAGACCTGGGGATTGAGAAGAGGAGAGAAGTCCTCCTCATTTATAGTATTTATATAAACATGATTATCTTTATAATAATAGAACAAACCTGTAGTTATGTGTATGAAATTACGAATAACAAATGAAGCAGGACATTAAATTACTGTTTATTTCTTTTCATTTTAACTTTGTAAACTATAAAATCATGGGTCTCCTCATGGTTTGTGTATCATTTTGTGAGCCAACTGACAACAGTTGTTCGCTCCCTTCTTTTTCCCCTGCTCTGCCAGCCACGCCCACTCCTCCCTCTGCTCTCAGTGCTCCACGCCCATCTCAGAGCATTTTTTGAAAAAATTCTGAGGTAGACTTGAACCAAAAGAGGGGGGTTTCATGGCCCTTTAAACTCTCTTAAATTATTTTATAGCAGATGCAAAAAATAGTTTAGATAGGTAGTTTGCAAGCTCCGCAGTGGCAAAGCAGTGGGGGAGGATGAGATTCACCCTGTGTATCTTAGATCACTGGATGTTGTGGGGCTGTCTTGGCTGACACATCTCTACAATATCGCATGGAGGTCGGGGACAGTACCTCTGGACTGGGCAACTAGGGTGGTGGTTCCTATTTTTAAAAAGGGGGAACGGAGGGTTTGCTCCAACTATAGGGGCATCACACTCCTCAGCCTCCCGGGGAAAGTCTATGCCAAGGTACTGGAGATGAGGATCCAGCTGATTGTTGAAACTAGGATCCAGGAGGAACAATGCGGTTTTTGTCCAGGCCGTGGTACACTGGTCCAGCTTTATACCCTCACCAGGGTGCTCGAGGGTTCATGGAAGTATGCCCAACCAGTCTACATGTGTTTTGTGGACTTGGAGAAGGCATTCGACGCTGTCCCTCATGGCATTCTGTGAAGGGTGCTCTGGGAGTAAGGGGTTAGAGGCCGTCTCGTCCCTCTATGAACAGAGTAGGAGTCAGATTTGCATTGCCGGCAATAAGTCACACTTGTTTCCAGTGCATGTTGGACTCCGGCTGGGCTGCCCTTTGTCATCAATTGTGTTCATAATTTTTATAGACAGAATTTCAAAGCGTTGCCTTGGGCTGGAAGGGGTCTGGTTCGGGGACCACAGAATTTCGTCTCTGTTCTTCGCAGACAATGTTGTTCTGTTGGATTCATCGAACATGGACCTTCAACATGCTGGGATGGTTTGCTGCCGAGTGTGACGTGGCTGGAATGAGAATCAGCACCTCCAAGTCCGAGGCCATGGTGCTCCACTGTGAAAAGGTGGTTTGTCATCTCCAGTTTGGAGGAAAGACTTAGCCCAGGTGGAGGAGTATCTTGGGGATTTGTTCACGAGTGAGAGAAGGATGGAATGTAAGATTTACAGGTAGATTGGTGCAGTGGCAGCAGAAATGCGGTCGATGTACCGCTCCGTTATAGTAAAGGAGCTAAGCCGAAAAGGACATGATCTCGGATACAAGCAGCCGAAATGAGTTTCCTTCGCAGGGTGGTAGGGCACGCCCTTATGGTTTGGGTGAGGAGCTCTGTCACCTGGGAGGAGCTTGGAGTAGAGCCGCTGCTCCTCCACATTGAGAGAAATCAGCTGAGGTGGCTCGGGTGTCTGTTTTGAATGCCTCCTGGACGCCTACCTGGGGAGGTGTTCAAGGCATGTCCCACTGGGAGGAGGCCTTTAGGAAGACCCAGGACACGCTGGAGGGACTATGTCTCTCGGCTGGGCTGGGAATGCCTCGGGACCCCCCCGGAGGAGCTGGAGGAAGTGTCTGGGGAGAGGGAAGTCTGGGGTTCTCTCCTATTACTGCTGCCCCTGACCGAGCCCTGGAAAAGTGGTAGTGAATGAATGAATGATAGTTTCACTCTGTTTTGGTTATACTTTGCAGTAACTCTACAAATCTCAACTGTTGTGCTGATCAACTATAATCCCAACTCAACATTGCAGATCCTGTGATGTGACTATAGCAGACACACACACACACACACACACACACACACACTACGATGATATCCATGCTGAAACCATATAAGGTGCAGCCCTACTGCTTGTCTGCACACTTTAAAAGTGTATGATACAGGCGGGGTTGGATTTTTGGTATTGAATGTTCAATGTAGATTGTGATGATGAAATGAGCAGAGGTGGATTAAGTACTGAAAAATCCCAATCAAGTAAAAGTACAATTTGCTCACAAAAAAGTGCAATTAGATGAATCTGTTGTAAACACATTTAAAAGTAGGAGTAAAAATATGTGAACTGGCTCTTTAAACCAGAAAGTGGTTTGAAGAAAGTTAAATGGTTCACTTTTGATTTTAAGCACAGTACGGCGGCTCACAACCTGTCAGGTGCTGTCCTTGGTCTTGGCTCAGACTTACTTATTTAATCCCTCAGTAGGAAGTGCACACTCAAAGCTGTGTTTTTTGTGGGGCTTTGCGCAGAGCAGGAGATTACTGCGCTCACACATACAGTCCTCTTTCCTTCAGAAAACGTCAACATCACTTATCCGTCCTCTCTCTGCTTCTGCTTCTGGCTGAATTCAAGCCCAGCCACTGTGTAAAACAGTTATGCTGATTCTGCAGGGCGTCTCCTGCTCAGTTTTCAGTATTGAGTGGCATAATGTAGCACAATACAAACTGTAACGCTTTTGTTTCCCCCACAGTCCAAATACATGCGCTGTAGGTGAACTGAGGCCCCGTTTACACTAGTGCGTTTTTGTTTTAAAACGCATAAGTTTTGCTACGGTTACGCCATCGGTCCACACTATGCCGGAGTTGTCGAGGTGCGAAAACGGATCGTTTTGAAAACGCTGGGGAGAGCGTTTTCATTCTGAAACGCTGCTGCTGCGTCTCAGTGTGGATGGAGGGAAACGCATACTTTTGAAAACGGAGGCGTGGCTGCTGAGATCCGCTACGTGATTGGGGCTTTGGGTCATTGCGTATCCTTCCCTTATTCGTCAAGCGCACGTGGCTATAACGTCACCAGCAGACGGCAAACCAGCCTTCACAGTAAACATTGTATTTTTGATAGCCATGAATGTTTTATATTCATTTGCTACTTTAAGTAACAACTCGACCTCATCGTCTGTCCACAAAAAGACCATCGCGTTCATCGTTCAACCAGCGTTTGTTGACTAACAATAACCAAATGCCGAGCGAGACGCATGCTTCCTGTTTATACTTGAACATGCATGTCCAGAGTGCGCGAATGGTCATGTGATATACGTTTCTGGTGGAGTATTGAAGACGGAGATCTGTTGAGATGCTGGGTGAAAACGCTAGTGTGGACGCGGATCATTTTCTTGCTAAAACGCCATTTTAAAACTAAACCGCACTAGTGTAAACGGGGCCTGAGTAAACAAAATGTGTGTGTGTGAATGTGAGTGTATATGGATTTTTCCAAGTACTGGGTTGCGGCTGGAAGGGCATCCGCTGCGTAAAACATATGCTGGAATCGTTAGGGGTTCATTCCACTGTGGCGACCCCTGATAAATAAGGGACTAAGCCAAAGGAAAATTAATGAATGAATTAATTAATGGTTATTTAGTCAGGAACTAATTAAACAAAAATAACTTAAGATCACTGTGCAAAAGTTTGTACAAATGATATGTTAGGGAAAATGTTATCAATATAAATTGAATATAAATTGAATTTGAATGTATTTTCTTTGCTTTCCTAAAGCAGTTCGGTCATTGCACTCTTATTGTGTACCAATGTACCAAAATAGGCGACGCAGTGGCGCAGTAGGTAAATAAGTGAAGTGAAGAGTTTAGATGCTAAAACCTCTAAATCCATCAGACCTCTTGTTTTTGTAAATGAGCATTTTCTATCTCCTATTATTAGGTTCAGAAGTTTCATTTAAGTAATGATATGGTTATTATCTGGTAAATTATTATTATTATTATTATTATATTTATTGTCACTTTAGACAATTCTTTGGTTTTTCAGAAGGTAGATTTTCTTTTACGTTAAAACCAGTAAAAAAATCCACTTCTGCTTTTTTTGCAAAAAACTCTAAATCCACCTGTTGTGACATAAAAATACATTACACAAACCATCTGAAATTAAAAGTACATAAATCTGTCAAGTGACAGTTCATTCCGCTGTGGTAAACCCTGATAAACCAGGGACAAAGCAGAGGGAAAATGTCAAGTAAATTTGTCAAGTAGGTGCATTAATCAATAACATTAAAATGCACATTAATTAAATCTTAACAATCTGTTGTCGTGTCTGATATTTGCGATTTAGATTTAATGTAAGTAGAGCAATGTAAACATTGTAAACTAAGCTTGATTCAAATATTGTAGTGTAAAAACATCATGAAACATCAATATCTTTGCATTGTCCATTAATTAAAATAATACTGTAATTTATTGAAATAATATAGATAATGTGTAGTTTTATACATTATATTTGTCTTTTTTAAAATAGCTTACATTAGCAAATAAGGGCATACTCACACTATGTACAGTTCCCTTTAACCGGGCCAAAGCACGGTTCCC
Organism: Danio albolineatus; assembly: GCA_903798035.1. Taxonomy (NCBI): domain Eukaryota; kingdom Metazoa; phylum Chordata; class Actinopteri; order Cypriniformes; family Danionidae; genus Danio; species Danio albolineatus. Next base: position 901,287 of record CAIGQQ010033438.1, read on the forward strand.
CCCTTCCGTCTCCCCCAACAGCCTGCAATCACATTGCATTCGGGCCTGAGCACGCTTACGTCATCGATGATGAGCTGTTCAGTGTAAGAGAAGCTCTCTCAGAGATTTCAGTGGAAATTTCTTTATATCATTATATCGTTTTAGTCGTTTGTCAAATATTCCGCCGAAGAGATCAGCCACTGCTGACGTTCATAAACAATCATAAAGTCCTCGTGCTGCAGGATTTAGAAGGTTTACTAAAGGCGCAGCTGTCGTGCAGAGAGGGGTTTGTGTCTTTAATAATCTACGACAGTTTGCGTTCATTAAACAGTAATAATAATTAATAAATCCATATGAAACAGTCCCCAAAAGTCACGTCTACCCTTCCGTTTCGGGCTTCTAAAATTATCCGGGAAACGGACCTGAGCACGGTTCGGATAGCATAGTGTGAGTACGCCCTAAAACACAAGGTAGGCCTTCTGAACAAAAAGGGGACGTCTCTCAGACACTTTTAGAAGCTTTCATTCATTCATCCTTACCATACTCAAGGTCCTGGTCTTTTTTTGTCTCCTGTTTATCCTCGTTCGTGAAACCGTGAGTTGCGGTTTAATGTATAGTAAATCAGACTCATTAAAAGTATTGTCACTGCGCAAAAACACGTTATAAATGCATGCTACACTTCCGACTGTACAGTGTTTTCTTTTCCTTCTAATGCACAGAGTTTTGAGTTAAGGGATGTTTTCATTTGCCATTCACTGACAATCAGACAGGCTCATTCAGTTCAACAAACTCCTTCTTTTAAAATCTAAATCTGAAGCACATACCTGTCAACATTGGGATGTGAAAATAAGGGATACCCCCCACCCCACGGAGCTGTTTTATTGAAAAATAAACAGTTAAACGCTCAGTACTATTTTTTTTATATTATTATTTACAAAAGAAAATGTAATAGTAGGGGCACCACGGTGGCGTAGTGAGTAGCACGTTCGCCTCACAGCAAGAAAGTCGCTGGTTCGAGCCCCGGCTGGGTCAGTTGGCATTTCTGTGTGGAGTTTGCATGTTCTCCCCGTGGTTGCGTGGGTTTCCTCCGGGTGCTCCGGTTTCCCCCACAAGTCCAAAGACATGTGGTATAGGTGAATTGGGTAGGCTAAATTTTCCGTAGTGTATGAGTGTGAAAGTGTGTGTATGGATGTTTCCCAAAGATGGGTTGCGGCTGGAAGGGCATCCGCTGCGTAAAAAATATGTTGGATAAGTTGGCGGTTCATTCCGCTGTGGCGACCCCGGATTAATAAAGGGATTAAGCCGACAAGAAAATGAATGAATGAGAAAATGTAATAGTATACATTAGCAAACAGTTTAGCTTATTAAAATGAGCTATTATAAAGAAATAGAATCAAGTTATAAAATCTCAATAATCTTTTTCTCACTGTATAACTTACACATTGTGAATAAAGAGCAACGAATGAATCTCATTTATTTAGAGTTTTTTTCATCAGATTACATTTAATAACAGAGGTGTGACTTTAAAAATGCACACATCAAACGTTATAATGAAAGCATTCGATTGCTTTCCTAACATTTTATGCTCATTTAAGACAAAATTAGTTGTGTTTGAGAAAAAAAAAAAAAACATCACGATCGACATCTTTAGATGTTATTATTATTAATTATGTTTATATGTCTGTTTAAACACGCACCCAAAACCCAGTATCCACTTTCGCTATGCTTCAAAATGGCATGTACAGAATCCGTTTGGGAAATCGCGTCTATTTATCACTATGGAGCGTATCAGCTGATAGTCACACACCGCTTTATGACTGTTTTGAGGATTGCATAGGCAGAGCGACAGCACCTGTAATGAAAAGGAAAGGGAATCCTGCCGTTTTTATATTTGTTTTAAAGTGTTTCATGCCTAAATAAAACAAAAGCACAGAACTGACTCACGTTCAAGAGAAAGGGGCGGCCCCTGCTGGTTTGGCGGTATGGGTTGCGTATAGGGAGGATCAGCTGTTTAATGTTTATTGCCACCCTTTAGAGAAAGACTGAAAATACAGGAAAAACAGGATGGTTGACAGGTATGAAAGTAGAATAAAACAGTCTACTCTTAAAAGCCGGCTCATCAGCGCTGCTACATTGAAAACATATGATTCGATTCGCGCTTCCTGATTGGTTCTCGGGATATATTGGCTTTTGTTGCCAAAGGCAAGTGGCGTTTAGCAACTTTTGCCAACAAACTGTTATTTCTGAATGCGCTGATGCTGCGATTTAGATGATTTTAAGCAAAACTATTTTAACATGTAGTACGTGTCTAAAGCATTCACTCAATGTCAATAGCTCATTTTTGGCAGAAGTGGCATTTAGCGGCTTTTGCATCTGAACTCTTCTGTCTGTTATGAAGTCTGTTATGACGCGTTTAACGCTCATCAGCATCTTTAATCCTTGAAAGCTTTTAATATTAGTGTCACGATCAGAGGAAGGAGAGGGATTCAGAAGTGGCAAACAACATATATTTATTGTTGTAGCAATGTTGACACAGATATATAGCAGGCAAAGGGCAGTCTTTGGAAAAGGGGATCCAGACAGAGGCTAGTAAGATCAGTCACCCTGAATGGAGGATGACGACGAAGATGAGTAGCAGAGCAGTTGCAGAGCACAGGAGGGTAACGAAGTGAGGATTCAGGCAGGCTAGGGTGATCGTGTCCATGTGTGATACTCGACGAAGACTGACTGTGTGAAGGAAGCTTATGTAGGGTGTGCAAAGTGGAATCAGGTGGTGAACTAATAACTGGGTGATGGTGCACGGCTGGAAGCGGGTCTAGGTGATTGCGGTGGTTCAGATGAGGGATGACGGACTGGGGACGTGACAGTACCCCCCACTCCACGGGTGACTCCTGGCACCCTAGTGCGACGGCGGGGACGGCCACGACTCCGAGGAGCAGGTTGATTGGGATGACGTTGATGGAATTCGTCTAGGAGAGTGGGATCCAAGATGTCGTTACGTGGGACCCGCAACCTCTCCTCTGGGCCAAAGCCTTCCCACTGGATCAGATATTGGAGCTGGCCGTTCCGCCGTCGAGAGCCAAGAACTTCTTGCACTTTGTAAATGTTGTCACTGAGGATGGCAGGTGGCTCTGGAGGGGGAGGCGTCCGGGGGTCTGTAGGGGAAGAAGAGATGGGATTAGAATAGGGTTTGAGGAGTGACACATGAAATGATGGAGACAAACGATAGTGCTGGGGTAGGTTGAGGCGGTAGGTTACGGCATTGATGCGGGAGTGGATGGTGAACGGCCCTATGTAGCGGGGACTCAGCTTCTTGCAGGGCAGTCGGAGGCGGATGTTCCGGGTGGACAGCCAGACCTTGTCCCCAGGATGGTAGACTGGAGTGGGGAGACGGTGACGGTCGGCTTGGTCCGTGTGCCTCCGGACTGCCCGTTGGAGGTGGACATGGGCTGAGTCCCACACCCTCTTGCTCTCCGGGAACCAATGATCCACCGCGGGCACTTCGGAGGCCTCCCCGGTCCAGGGGAACAGGGAAGGCTGATACCCCAGGAAACATTGAAACGGGGTGAGCCCGGTGGAGGCTTGACGGAGAGAGTTCTGGGCATATTCCGCCCACGGCAGATATTGGGACCAGGTGTTCTGGTGGCTGGAACAGTATGCCCAGAGATACCGAGCGATCTCCTGGATCTTACGCTCGGTCTGGCCGTTGGTTTCCGGATGATAACCAGAAGAGAGACTGATGGTGGTTCCCATGAGACAGAAGAAGGCCCGCCAGACCCTGGAGCTGAACTGGGGTCTGCGGTCGGATGCTATGTCTTCGGGGATTCCAAAGTTTCTAAATACATGCTGGAAGAGGGCTTCAGCGGTTTCAAGTGCAGAGGGTAATCCTTTGAGAGGAATCAGTTTACAACCTTTAGAGAATCAGTCGACCACTACCAAGATGGTGGTATAGCCTCCAGATGGTGGTAGATCTGTGGCGAAGTCAACCCCCAGGTGCGTCCAGGGCCGGTGGGGAATGGGCAACGGCATAAGCTTTCCTTCAGGCAGATGACGTGGAGTGGTGGTGACAGCGCAGACCCAGCATTCCCGGACATACTGGGAGACATCGGAGGCCATGTTGGGCCACCAGTACCTGTTGCGTAGGAGCGAGAGGGTCCGCCTGCTGCCTGGATGTCCTGAGCCAGGAGACGTGTGCACATCCTCCAGGAGACGAACACGGAGACTGGCAGGTACGTAAATGAGATGAGGAGGGAGTTCCAGTGGAATGGGTTCTTCCTGGGTGGCGGCACTGATCTCCTCATCCAATCTCCAAAGGATGGGAGCCAAGAACACCTTAGAGGGGAGAATAGGTTCAGGAGTATTAGAGGTGGGGTCTGGTGAGTATAATCGGGAGAGTGCGTCAGCTTTAAGATTCTTGTGACCGGGTTGATAGGTAATGTGGAAGTTAAATCGATTGAAGAAGAGGGACCAGCGGGCTTGACGAGCGTTGAGACGGTGGGCATTACGGAGGTATTGAAGATTTTTGTGGTCGGTTAGCACGGTGACTGGTGCCTTGGCTCCCTCGAGTAGCTGTGAAGCACGGGTTTTGCTGAAGACGTCTAGATAAGGATGATATGACTCAGGGATGGAGGCTAGTAAGGGGTCCGGAGGAAGTGGAACGGTGGTGGCGTGCACAGGTAGGTGATGATTCTTCTTCTTCTGCTTGGTCTTGGGGTCTGTTGGGGGGCGAATATGATCTTGACATTCAGGCCCCCATGACTGTTCGGACACTAAGATGTCGGGTGTCCGTGAGCATGGGCTCGTCGTGGCTCATCGGTGGAGAAGGTGGTGGCTGGATAGAAGGTGGCCGAGGGTCAGATGATGAAACGGTACAAGCTGACAGATGTTGTGACACGGAGATGGTTTTTTTGATAAAGGTTTCGAGTTGGGCGTTATCATCATAGATCACCATGTGTTTTCTTAGATCAGGGTTTAAGCCTTTTCTGTAGGCGATGAGGAGCGCCACCTGATTCCAGCCGCTACTCGCTGCCAGGGTTCTGAACTTCAGAGTGTAGTCGTGGATAGAGGAGTTGTTCTGCTGGAGACTGATAAGTTCATCGTGAACGGACATGGGGGTGAGAGTTGCTTCGAACACCTCCTGGAAGGGGGGGTGTAAACGTGGTAAAGGAGGAAAGGACCGGGCTTTGAGAAGCCCACAGGGAATCTGCCCATTGCAGCGCTTTACCCGTCAACAGAGAGATGATGTATAAGATCTTGGAAGCCTCATTAGGGAATCGTGGGGAATTCGCCTCTATATACAAAGAGCATTGGAGAACGAAACCACTACAAGTGCTAGGCTCGCCGCCATAGCATAGCGGATGCGCTAGCGGCGTGTTGACAATCGTGGGAAAGGTTGGCGCTGGACCAGATGATGTCTTGGGCAGACCAGATGAAGTCATAGTGACTAATTCAGCAAATGGATCGGCTTTTCCAGTGGCAGTCTCCATATACAAGGTAATATATTGCTTTACCGTTCTGTTGATGTAGAGTGTGGCTTACTTCCATGTAACGAATGTCCGTTCACTTCAAAATTTCTTTGGTCGAGTATCCTGTCACGATCAGAGGAAGGAGAGGGAGTCAGAAGTGGCAAACAACATATATTTATTGTTGTAGCAACGTTGACACAGATATATAGCATGCAAAGGGCAGTCTTTGGAAAAGGGGATCCAGACAGAGGCTAGTAAGATCAGTCACTTCCCTGAATGGAGGATGACGACGAAGATGAGTAGCAGAGCAGTTGCAGAGCAGTTGCAGAGCACAGAAGGGTAACGAGGTGAGGATTCAGGCAGGCTAGGGTGATCGTGTCCATGTGTGATACTCGACAAAGACTGACTGTGTGAAGGAAGCTTATGTAGGTTGTGCAGAGTGTAATCAGGTGGTGAACTAATAACTGGGTGATGGTGCACGGCTAGAAGCGGGTCTAGGTGATTGATGAGGGATGACGGACTGGGGACGTAACAATTAGTATTTCTTAAACGTATGAACATTTTTATATATTTATGTATGTATTATATCATCTTTGCAACAAATTACAAAAAACATTTACTGCTAATGCGAGGTGTTTCTAATGCAATGTCTATTTACGACAGTAAATCTGGCATTTTTATCTTATCAGTAAATCTGACATTATTATCTTATCTTGTTTTCTCTTCTGGCTGCAGTTATCAGTCTCACACTATAGTTGTGCTTCTTCTGAAAGTCTTGATAACACCACCATGGAGTTTTTCTTTCATCATTTCAGCAAATAGGATTGTAAAATAATGATTTGTTGTACTCTCCCATTCACTGCGCTCTGAGTTAACCAACTATGACGACTTAAGCCTGGCTTATACTTCTGCATGTAGTGGTCGGCGTGACCCAGGCATATACAGTGTGCATAGTCAAGCATTTGCACTTCTGCGTGCTGTTTGTGTTGCTTTGCAATAACGCTTCTGAAACACTAGCTGGCAGTAGGTGTTTATGTTCTTCTGTGTCGAGTTTCTTCGCTGGTGTTTTGTTTTTTCTGAATGCTACCTTAATGTACAAGTAGCTCAAACTCACTCATTTTGAGGTGGGAACTAGCGGACGTGCAACAACTTTAATCATAAGGTAAACACAAAACAACAGTTTCCACACTTGTAAACTCACACTCACTCCAATGGGCTTGCACGACTCTCACCCCCACCCACACTCGTCAGCGCAACAAAGCCGACCAATCACAGAGCTTGCGCTATGTCTTGTAGGGGTGTGAACCTACACTAGTCTCACGGTTCGGTTCTGATTATCATGCCATCGATTCGATTCACTTCAATATCTCGGTGCATTGACGATGCTTTCCATACATAATTTGAAATTTTTCTTCACAACACAAGAACAAATGTATTAAAATCTATAAATAGATTAATATTTATATTCATTCATTCATTCATTTTCTTTTTAGCTTAGTCCCTTTATTAATCCGGGGTCGCCACAGCGGAATGAACCGCCAACTTATCCAGGCGGATGCCCTTCCAGCCACAACCCATCTCTGGGAAACACATCCACCTGTACCACATATCTTTGGACTGTGGGGGAAACCGGAGCACCCGGAGGAAACCCACGCAACCACGGGGAGAACATGCAAACTCCACACAGAAATGTCAACTGGCCCAGCCGGGGATCGAACCAGCGACCTTCTTGCTGTGAGGCGAACGTGCTACTCACAACGCCACTGTGGCGCCCCTAATATTTATATATTCTTTGTAATAAAATTTTGTCTTTTAATGCAAGCAGTCAGATATATGAACTTTACCTTTAATTTCCCCTGCTCAAAGAAAACACTTGCTTTGAATGTTTTAGACAAAACTCCAATACATGCACAGAAGACAACATGAGCATTTATAGCAAATATACTAATGTAAATATTATCCCGCTTGCTTTTTGAACGCTGTCAAGCAAGATCTTACACTCCTATGATTTGTCATTGTCTTCACCCGCTCAACAGAAAGCGCTGCGATTGGCTTTAAAACTGAAAGCGCTGTTCACCGATGAGTGACATGGGAAGAACAGCCACGGTTGCAGTCAATATGCACATAATATGTACGGGTATCACAGGTTTTCCGTTATAGACACAGTGGAGAAAACTCGCACCACAGGCAAGCTCGTGTCTGGATCTAAAAGTATCGATTTAACAGCCGAGAGGAGAGGAAAAGTTATCGTGCGAACACGCCCGCAGGTCAAATGTCCAAAGTGTGTGTGAGAGAAAGAGAGAGAAAGAAAGAGAGGCAGAGAGAGAGACAGAGATGGTGCTTTACAGCATTTCTCCCTAGTAGTAAAATAGCGGCTCGTGCTGTACCTTCTTCCGTGTCAGTGTAAGACTGTCCAGCAAACTCACAAGCAGTGAATCGTGCAAAATAGAGTCGAGGAATTATGACGTCACCTTGAAGGTCACTCGGCTGCTAGCATGAAACTGGTTCCATCTATAAAATCCCCATAGGAAGTTTGAAGTTTGCAAATAATAAGCTCTGTGTTCAAACACTGTTCATTACACTTACATGTTTTGTCCAACCCAATAATCCTCACACGAAAATAAAACTTTTGGGTCATAAATGCAAACGCAAGAACTGCGTAAGAAGTGCCTTCAGGGCGCTTGCCTGTAACGTCAGCACCACCCTGCTACAGACAACTCTTCAAGCTTATTTTTAGAAATATGGTTCATCACAAAGGTTTAATCTCTCGGTTTATTATATTATAATCCACGCTATATATTATAAACAAATAGATACGCAAAAACATGCCTTTTGGATAGTTTTTAGGTGGGAAATACATTTTGTTTTGCTTTACGGTTGTTGTAAAAGGTTTAAAACTGTATGTGTAAATGTGCCTACATAGTATAATCATGAGACATATTTATATAAGGGTATCGTGTGCATGCATACAGCCTCTTACCTTAGTAATAAACGACAGAAATGAGGCGTGAGGGACAGGTCTAACAAATGCCTGCAAGTTCTATCATAGACACAGAACAGTATTCAATATTCTTTTTTTTTGTCTCGAAGTACAGCGAAAAGCAGCCCATGGAGTCACATATATTTTAAAGAGGAGTGTGCTATGACAGAGTAAATGTGTTCAGATGAAGGTAAAAAAAAAACGATGAAAAATCCTTTGATCATGTTAAAATACCAGCTCACATGTATGTATTTTTTACACATTTATTCAAACGTTTGCATTACTGAGAGCAGGAAAGAGACAGACTGCACTGGTAAGCAGTAACTTATCTTCATTATATCGTTTAATTAAAAATAAATGATCAAATAATTCATCTGTTCTGGCAGTCTTTACAAGTGAAGGCATTATCTACACACAATATGAATTCCCAATTAGAAAAATACTACAAACTATAAAGTACTTATTATACTTAATATACTTATAAAGTATTTATTACCGGGCTGCGTTCGAGAATTCGCCTGTAGTCTCGTTTAGCAGCTTTATAGCAACCGTCTTTTAGAAGAAGCATAACAAATTTTAAAAAATCAAGAGTTTGGTGTAACTGATGTGTTTTATGTCGTAGAATAAAACGTGTAAGTACATTGAGTTTGTGTTAGCCGCAAACCTTATTTAAGCGATTTAACTGAAATCCCTCGTCCCAAAGTCAATGGGTTTTTTCAACGGGAACCGGAACTGCTAAAATGCTAAATCGTTTTCTTCTTCTACCTGTTTCACGGTAGTCGACAACAAACTTTTTGGTGCATTACAACCACCTCTCGCTCTGCCAGCCAGATTTTTATTTACTCGCCCTCGCTTCCTTCGCCATAGTATTCTACAGCGACATTGCGGATAGGAGATAAATGACGTCAGTACGGAATAACCGGTTATGGATCTTTTACTGAACGAATTGAATTGATATCAAATTGTCCACATCTCCATCTGTAAAACGATTCATTTTGACACCCCTAATGTGTTTTTGCGACGTGTAGTTACATTTTTTGAGAGATGCGCACAATGGATGAAGAGGTGTACACACTGCATGGAAGGTCATTTTCAAAAACCCATAATAGGGACTCTTTAATCTTCTCTTACTCTTCTTGCAGGGCATCAGCAGCCTGTTCAGCTCTCTGAAGGTGGTCCGTTTGCTGCGTCTCGGCCGTGTGGCCCGTAAACTGGACCACTACATTGAATACGGAGCAGCAGTGCTGGTTTTGCTGGTGTGTGTGTTTGGTCTGGCCGCTCACTGGCTGGCCTGCATCTGGTACAGCATCGGAGACTATGAGGTTATAGATCAAGATGCCAACATGGTGCGCACTGACAGCTGGCTGTATCTGCTGGGCGAAGCCGTGGGTCAACCCTATCACTTCAACGGCAGCGGCTCAGGGAAGTGGGAAGGGGGTCCCAGCAAGGATTCGGTCTACATCACATCTCTGTATTTCACCATGACCAGCCTGACCAGCATTGGATTTGGGAACATCGCTCCCACCACTGACGGAGAAAAGATCTTCGCCGTGGCCATGATGATGATTGGCTGTGAGTAAAGCTACATTTAATGTAGATTCAAAATTAACGATTTTGTCACCCCAAATCATTATTGTATTAAATCGAGATCACATTCTGTGAAGATTTACTATGGGAAATATATAGTAGGGGGAAATATGTATTGAACACGTCATTATTTTTCTCAGAAAACATATTTCTGAAGGTGCTACTGACTAGATATTGGATGTTGGAAACAACCAAACAGATCCATATATTCAAAGGAAACAAACTAATTAGTTTACAAATGCGAGTGGATGATTAGTATGAAGTCGTGGTTTTGGGTGACATTCCAGTTCATCCACGCATGTCTAGTTGACAGGTATGATTTATGTCCCCCACTGAATCAATGCTTCATGTTTGATTAGTAATGTGCATTGCTAAGCTCTTCTTTTTGATGACTTTAAAGGTGATTTCCTCATTATTCAGATTATTTTGAAACTTCAGATTCCAGATTTACAAATAGGCACATCTCACATCGTGTACTATTCCAGCAAACCAAACATCAATGGAAAGCTTATTTGTTCAGTATGAATATTATTTTCCAAGAGTTTTTGCCTTATAAGGTCACAGTTCTTGACGTCTAAATTAAATTGAACTGTGTGTTTGGCATAACGTTCACTTCCTGAAACGAATAACACAGACAGATCTATTACTGAGACGTCATTGTGGCAAGAAGGTCGCTGTTTCGAGTATTATTTACATTATGTAGTGTAATTCATTAATAAAGAGTTAATAAATATATGTACAATATAATGCTCATTCCTAAATATTCCCCTTTACTATAAATTACTATAAGATTTTAAGTGTGTAACGCCTGATTTTATTGGATTGTTTGTTTTTGCTGTTATATATCATTATTAGCTTCTGTTTAGTACAGCATAATATTTACAGTAAATAATTGAACTGAACAATTATACCTCTTATGTTTCATTGATAGTTTTTTTGATCACTGATATATGATTGACTTGGATTGAAGCTGCTTCGATTGAAAAATAAAAATTGCAAAAATAGCTTAGATGTAGCTAAATTACTTTTGCCAAGTAGCTTTTAGCGTAGCTTGCTACATTTCCCAGAGGGTGTCTTTTAGACCCCGTTTACACTAGTGCGTTTTAGTTTTAAAACGGCGTTTTAGCATGAAAACAATCCACGTCCACACTAGCATTTCACCCAGTGTTTCTGAACATATCTCCGTCCACACTACTCCACCAAAGACGTATATCACGTGACCATTCGCGCACTCTGGGCATGCGCATTCAAGTATAAACAGGAAGCATGTGTCTCGCTGGTTCTTCCCAGTGAAACCCAAAACCGGCATTCTAAATAGGGCCTACGCCGCTTGAAACACAAGCAATTAGCGAGTGCTCGAACAATAGCTTTCCTCTTGCAAATATATGCAGCTGTTGTAGTAAAAAAGGTAGAGTTTAACTGCACAATGGCGCCTAAAACGGACAATAGTGCAAACAACGCTCCCATTTCTGTGTCCATGTTGTTGTTTACAGTGAAGGCTAGTTTGCCATCTTCTGGTGGCATTATAGTCATGTGATAGGTGCTTGACGAATAAGGGAAGGATACGCAATGACCCAAAAGCCCCAATCAAGTAGCGAATCTCAGCAGCCACACCTCCATTTTTAGATGTCTCTGTTTCCCCCCATCCACACTGAAGCAGAGCAACAGCGTTTTAGAATGAAAACGGCCTCTCCAGCGTTTCCAAAAGACTCTGTTTTCGGGGCTCGAAAACTCCAGCGTAGTGTGGATGGATGGCGTAACTGTAGCAAAACGTATGCGTTTTAAAACAAAAATGCAATAGTGTAAACAAGGCCTTAGTGTAGTTAAGTTACCTTGTAAGTAGGGCTGCAGGAGTAATCGAAAAAAGATCATGATCTCGATTCGACCCTACACACAATTGTTACGCCCTGTGTGGCTCGGAGAATGAAAAAGGGCTTAACATAATTATGGCAACCAAATATTTTAAGAATTCCCCTGAGACGTTAGCTGCTATGAATCGACACTGACAACAGATGTGGCAAAAAGTTGTTCGCTTTATTTACAATAAAGATAAAGAAAAAAAAAATTTATCACCCAAAATATATTTACAAATGTGTACAATAAATGCAAAATGAAATGAACAAATTGACTGAAACAAACCTGATAGAGGGAAGGAAAATAAGCGGTGCCAAATCAAAGAAAATAACAAATTAAACACCCACTAACTAATCCCTACCCCTATCTCTAAATAACTAAAGAGAAATATGAAAAATAGAAAACAGCGTCATACGCCCCTTACTGAACTTTTCACTGGAAAAATCATACAAAGAATAGCACCCGCTTCTGACCTAATGAATTAACAGAGAATCAACTATGTGTATGTAAAAATGTATGTCACATGACATACTTCACTTTCACTTCCCTTTAAGTATATTTAGGCAGGTTTAGCATAGACGTTCTGAACAGATGTACAAATTAAAAAAAATACTTAAAGCAAACCAGAGAACAAGGCAGGCACAAATGTCACACAGAAAGGCACAGCAGCAGCAACAAGAAGAGACAAGTATTCCTGCTAGTCTGTCTGGTCCAAGTCGTTACTGGAGCGCTTAAATGACCCCCATGCTCTTCTGATTGGTTCCCTTGTGAGAACTCCGCAAGCCAATCAGAACACCTAGATTTTAGGAGAACAGCAGACTGCAAATAAAAACAGATAGGGGAGGAGAAAACAATTATCAGCCAATTATTTTTTTAAGGTCAGGAGAGAAGCATAAAGGCGGTCGCACAAGTCTTCAAAGCAACATGGACACTTCCAAATAGCGTTAAAAGTGTTACATACTGTATCTATGGGGTAAAATTCACCCAAAAATATAATTTCTGTCTTAATGTAATGATGTATTCGCGGCCGCGAAATCACTTGTGAGCTGACCACAAGCTGTTTGTTTATTACCAAGCTGTTTGTGTGCACGCCAATGACGCCAACTTTAGTGAACAGAATCTGATTAGGTTGTGTATAACATACACAAAATAACGTTCAGTTTGTTGCACAGAGCAATCGTTTGATGGCCATGCGGGAGTTATGATTTGCATGCCTGTAGCTGCATTCCAAATGGCACACTATACACTATGTACTTATGCACACACACTCAACAGCATAGTATATGTATGTAGTGCTGTCCCAAATGGAATACTAATGGTTTTTATACTAAGCGGAAGTTCAAACTGTTTCCCTGATGACGTTTGACAGTTTAGTGAAATAAATGACCAAAATACCTAATAGTACCTGTCATGAGTATAACCACAATTACCATCAGGAGGCGCTATAATCACTCTTGTAGGAGAATCTTGCTTTCACAATAAAAAAAAATAAAGTTATTAAACATGTGCGTTGATAGCTCTGCCCCTTCTGCTATGTGAGCAAAGCAGTGGTCGTTGAGTGCAATCATGTCCAACATTACACACTTCATTTTACCGGCCGAATGGGTCCATCATCCAGGTAATTAAAGTGCACTTAATATTTTTAGAGTTTTCAGTGTGAACGCACTACTTACACTATTTATACTACAAAATGGTGTAGAATAGTGCACAAGTATGCGATTTGGGATGCACCTTGTGTTTTTTCTCAAAGTGACAGCAGCCATGAGCCACACTCGGAAGTGAGAGTGACTGGCGCACATCATTTAAATCTTCATAACACATTTTACAGTTATGATTGCGACAAGCATTTGACATGTTTTTCTTTCACAGCTAACACAGTGTTGTGCATGAAAATAAATTTTTACTGTGACAGTATAACTACTGTAGCCTATATAACGCTGAATATAATGCAAGAGGGGGTCTGATGATGACAAATGTCTCATTTTACCAGTAGAAAAAAGTGGTCTAAAATGTTGTCAATTACAAATGACAAGCACATGTCTCAAACATAATAATTCAACATCAGAATTATGAGTAGTTGTATTCTGATGTCATCACTTTACTGTGAATTAACAAACAGGACATATTAAAAGTCTGTTCAAATCTACTATTCCAAGTCAATACAGAATTCAGCATATAAACCAACAGTAGACCTACACATAAGCCTAATATCATTGTTGTATTTTATGTTTGAGAATTAACAATAATAATAGCCGACTCATATTAAACCTTTATTTTACATCTACAGAATCGTGAGAAATTCCTTATCTTGACTTTAAGCAAAAAAATCTTATTCCCAGTTTAGCCAGAATTGTGCAACCCTAATAGTAAGTAGAGTAGCTAATAGCTTAGCTTACTACATTTTTCAAGTAGCCCAATACTGGTAATAACTTTTATGCTGCGTTCACATCACACACGGATGAAGCGTCAATTGCGAGTGATTTACATGTTAAGTCAGTGCAAAGGCACGAATAGACATCCTGTGGCATGATACATGTGAATGTGGTGGCGCGAATGAAGCGCCGCGAGTTGAGTGTTTTGCGCAATTGTCACGCTTAACGCTCAAATTGCTCGTATTAGAAAATCTGAACTTCAGCGGACATTCGCGTTGCGTTTACCAACCTTTATGCCAGGGGCGTGCTTATGTTGTAGCACCTGTTGTTGGTGTCCTGGGGGAAAATCCTACTGCTGACACCGAACAACAGCTCATCAAACTGGGCTCAGCTCAGTCTGAAGCACCGCTGAAAGCCTCCATCATCCAGGTATAGTTTCTGGAGGAGTTGATTGAGCTGGGTGCACCTCAGAAAGCATCTAGTGGACGCAGACACGGCACCAAACGAATATATGTTGTTCTTCTGCACTCCTAAAGCACAAAAACACAGCTATTCCTTCAATAGAATCCATGTTAGCCATTTAGCAGCGAAGCTGGAGGAGTTACCGGGCAGACAAAAGCCCTGCCCATCACGTGAATCCGTGTCTATTGTGAAGTGAATTTGACGCATGAATGAAGCGGATTTGACGTGCGAATGAAGCGAGTAAACTCAAAATGTTCACGCGTCTATTTACACGCGAATAGCGAAAGTTTTCAATCATGGTAATTTGTCTATTGTTTCAATACAGTATCTATTTAGATGTGTAGTGAATTTGCAGTAATCTCTATACATATGATAAGCTCAGACAAGTTCAGTAACTTGTGTCACTAAACTCTCTGTGATTGTGAACAACAGCAAGAGAACAATAATGATTACACTTAAAGCAGAGGAGAAGCAGATCGATTTAACTGTCTTAGCTGATGCTCAACACACACAAATCTGTTAAAATCTCAAACAAAGTACTCCTGTGTGTCCTGAATCTTTAAATGAATAAAATTAGCTAGATAGCAAATGATTAATCTCATCTAGTGAAAGTACACTCAATATAGCAACATGTTACAGCATCATCATTTGTCATACTCTATACTACCTTATTTTTCTAGCACATTTCCAAAATTTATGCTCATCTTGTTGTTTGCATCCAGATTTGTTTCCCATGATTCTCTAAAATACACATTAAAAATAGGTGGATGGAAACATTGCTTGTGCAAAAGTGTGTATAGGAGTGTGTGTGGTCTCTATGGGGTTGTCCCGTTCTGGGTGTTAGCGCTGCTGTGGGGTGATGGTAATGTGGAGTGTCATAAAAGTGTGGAGAGACTGACAGAAAGACAGAAGATCACAGCCAGATCCTGCTGATGTGCAGGAAACACAGCAGCGCACCATCAGTCAGCGGGACAGGAATCTCACACACGCACACACAGCAGAGGAAGAAGAAATTACACTTCACTTAGAGCACTTTAGCATTACTGTCATGAGAATCTGAAGAGGACAGGGATATAATTATCAATACAATTATTTCTCATAAAAATAAGCTGCATTTTCTTAGTGATGAATGCTATTCGATGGAAATTATTCCAACCCAGGCTCTTTCTGAAAACGTACCCCTATCTACATTTTTGTAGATCGCGAAATACATCCCAGGAGGTATGTTTTTTGCAGTTTTTGTTTTCGCAAATCCACGAAAGGCCGCTGTGTACTCTTTTTGAGATCTCAAATTTCTCTCACGAGTGCCATTTGCGTCTGCTGTTATAGCGTAAATGCACCAGAGGCTGCTGTCGACTGACTGTTTGACTGACTGACTGACCGACCAATCGACTGACCCACCCTCCTCCTTCTCTAAACCCAACCAATTTTATTGGTTGACCTGCCCACCCACTTCCCTAAACCCAACCCACAAGCGAAACACATTGTTGCGACGTGTAGTTACATTTTTTAAGAGGTGTGCATCAGCCACGGCGAGGGGTATGCGAACGCACACAGGCTGTGCCAGACCATACGCGTGCGCTTGACAAAGAAGTATAAATCAGCCTTAATAATAATGACCTTGAAATGGGTTTAAAACAATTAAAAACTGCTTTTATTCCAGCCGAAATAAAACCAATAAGACTCCTGAATCTGTTACACATCATTTGGGAAATAACTGACAAAGAAAATACTAATGTTGACTTCAACTGTAGAAGGGAAACTATTAAAAGATCTCCTAACAGTTTTCCATTTCTCTGGGTTTATTATGCTTAAAGGTTATTATTTGTGTCTTGATGTCAGTTGGCCAAATGCTTTAATTGTAAAAAACAGAGTTATTCACCAAAAATGAATATCTTTATTAATCTGAAGTGAAAACATTGGCATTGTGTTTTGTCCAAAATTGAACATAAACATGTCTGAAAACATGTCACGTTTTAAACCTGTCATCATGCTATGCTGTAAATCACAGATGTCAAACTCCCCAGGGTTCAACGCTAAGGACTTTTTCTACCGGCCCGATCTGGCCAGTGGTTGAGATTTTTACTTACCAAAAAAAAGTTAATAGCTACTTCTTTTTAAACAAGCTGTCAAAAATAACATCTGTGAATCTAGAATTTAAATACTTTTAAAAATATTAATACATGTATAATTAGCAAAATTCAAGGTTTTATTCAAACAAAAAGAGCAGTATGGAAAATGTGCTGGTATTTTATTGCAGTTCAATGAACTGTGCATTCATTCATTCATTCATTCATTTTCTTGTTTCTTGTTCTTGTAGTCCCTTTATTAATCATTGGTCGCCACAGCGGAATTAACCACCAACCTATGCGGTGTTATCCGCAGCGAATGCCCTTCCAACTGCAACCCATCACTGGGAAACATCCATAAACACTTATGCACACACATACACTTGGGCCAATTTAGCCTACCCAATTCACCTATACCACGTCTTTGGACTTGTGGGGGAAACCGGAGCACCCGGAGGAAACCCACGCCAACACAGAAAAAACATGCAAACTCCATACAGAAACACCAACTGACCCAGCCGAGGTTTGAACCAGCGACCTTCTTGCTGTGAGGCGATTGTGCCACCCACTACACCACCGTGAGGCCCTCAAACTGTGCAAAACACAAAAAAAATTTCATTGTGTTGTACAATGTCTGCTTCCAAGACGTTAGAAACAGATGTTTTCTTTAATGCTCATAATTTTATGTTGCCGTCTCTTTTCTGTACTGGTTGTTACCAGGTTCCAGTAAAAACAGCATGCTCACAACATCCAATCAGATTAGAGGAACCAAAAGCAATATGGCATTTATGACATCACAGAGAGGGTAGCATTTAAAGGCTTAAAATCACAAACTGTCTCTAAATTAAAAGATTGTATTTGCACGCAATTGACAAATAGTCGCATTAATTTTAAATCAAACTTTAGTGACAAGCCAGTGCATGCCTGATCAGGCCAGTAAAAATCCTGTCCCGACCATCTCTCATGCTGGCCCCGGGCCATCGGGCAGTCCTTATTGTTGAGCCCTGCACCCTCATTCACAATAGATTAATTTAGGGTTTCATTTATCTATTCATATTCTTTTCGGCTTAGTCCCTTTATTAATTGGGGATTGTCACAGGGGAATGAACCGCCAACGTATCCAGCATATGTTTTATGCAGCAGGTGCCCTTCCAGCTGCAACCCATGTCTTTGGACTTGTGGGGGAAACCAGAGCACCCGGTGGAAACCCACGCAACCACAGGGAGAACATGCAAACGCCACACAGAAATGGCAACTGCCCTAGCCGAGGTTCGAACCAGCGACCTTCTTGCTGTGAGGCGATCATGCTACCCACTACGCCACTGTGGCACCCTGAATTTAGGGTTTAATTTAACTCTAATTAAACACACCTGATCAGACTAATTGTGTCCTTCAGGCTTGTTTGGAACCTACAGGTAATGCCGCAGTCAAACTACAGTTTGAGCTTGTGAAGTTCTGTCGTACATCGCTGCGAAAAGGGGGGTAATTAAACAAGATGATTAGACTTTTTTAAAAAGCAAGCAGTTGCTCCATATAAAAGATTTCTGTCCAGAGAGGTCATGTTTTGATCCTCGATTGGTTTCTTGCAGTCATATGATGCTAATTCGCAGGTCAGAGTTCACCAAGCTTGAACTTTCCAACGCAGCGAACTGCAAAACTTGCCGCATGACCTTACCTTTCCAGTCTCTCTATGGGGAGAAAAGTGCAGCGTGGCCGCAGCTTCAGTGTGATGAAGCAGGGTTGGAACTAAAGAGTTTGACACGTGCTGTAAATTATATTTTAAATAAAAAAAAACATTCAATTACATTATGCTCAAATTCATAACTATAAGTTGTTAATCAAGATAAGGTGTCTGGTGAGAACTTCCAATTTTTTGAGATGTTAACAAACATGTATATGTGTCTTATGCTGCTGTAACACTATGAGGACACGTGTATTTAGCTAACAAGTGAGCATTGGTTGTTTTAGCGTAATTCGAGCAAATTCGTTCTCCCGGTTTGAACAGAAATGTTGAAGCTGCGTCACGGCCATGAGATCCTTGTGGAAATTCCAGCGTGGAGACTGGATGTCTAATCCGGCGGATAAAACGTAACGTCTGAGTTTTCATCATTAATTCATGAGAAAGACTTTGAACCAATCAGCGTGCTCTATTGTGAATGTGGTGCAACTTCATTAATATGCATGATTGACTAATTTGCTAAAGAATCAATAGTTTTAAACACAGTGCACTTTCAAATTTAATCCTCAGCTGGATGTTTTCATTCACTTAGTGCTGTGTTACACACTACATAGAAGCTCATTTTTTAAAAATCCATAATAGGGGTTCTTTAACATCTAACATGACCTGTCTAACAGAAATATTTCAGCCATGGTGCCGTCCTTCCTCCAGCGTGCAAAACTAATGCCAAAACCAGGGATGCCAGGATTTTTAAAATTTTTGATTCAGCATTTGATTTTACCGCGACTGTGATTGTCTCGTTTGCACATAAATGCACGGCGCAATTGCAAGTGTACATGAACAGCTGCGCTAAAAAAAAAAATGGATAAGGCTGCAATTTTTTCTATTTATTTAGTGTGAATTTTGTTCATGTTCTTGTGCACATGATTTTAATATGTTAACCAATCAGAGCTGACACAGCACACCAGGCAATTACAGCTAAGCTGAGCGGGAGAAAGATGTTAACCAATCAGAACTCACTCTGTGCAAAACAAAGTTGAGCAGGAGAACCGAATAGGTGGTTTTAATTTACGTTAGTTTTTATTTATTGTTATGACTGGAATTGAGGTTAGTTCATCTTTATTTTTTTATGTTGTCTGTTTTAGGACAATTTATTACAGATTTTTTTTTTACCAAACAGTTACTACTACTGTGTACAGCATGTTTTTAACTAAAGCTGAGGTTAGTTAATCTTCATTTATTTTATGTTGTCTGTTTTAAAGACAATTTTACTAGAGTTTTATTTATTAAACTTAATACTTTGTTATTTTATTGTAAAATGTTTTGTTATGCCTATCTTGTGCACTGAATACATTTAGAATGTGTGTATGTAGCGCGTTTGAAAAAGAAAAAACAGTTGCCAAAAAGTAAATCGCAATCGAAATATTCATTCTAATAATAAAATGTGATTATTTTGTCCATGTTGCACAGCCCTACTGTGCAGTGGGTACAAATCTACATTTGTTGACAGACAGTTAGGCCTACTTATCAGAATTATGGGAATTATCTTCCCGACAATATTTAATTGGATGATTATTTGTTAGTTTTATGCCTCACCCAGAATATAAAAACACATTTAGATCATTTAATTTAATCAGTACTATTGGGAATGTGAAGAGACTTTCAACCAGCACAACAGCAAACGCTTCTGAGACAATCACTCACTGCAGCTTTAATGTTTAGATATCAAAGATATACGAACATGTCATCTGTACATGCAACTTATATTTCAAAGTGTATAAACAATTGTATATGATATATATCCTGTATTTACCAGGCCCACGCAATGTTTCCAGGTTTTGATGAAGAACAGCACCATTTTTAATTAACTCTTAAAAACGCATTTTAATTTAAACGCTGAAGTTTTTTTTGTTTTTGTCTGCAAGCACAGTTAATGTTCAAACTATTTATAATGTTTAAAGTGGCTGACAATAATACATATACTTAATAATAGTAGTTAATCTGCCCTGTTTTTGAACTGTGCAGTGCTGTAGCTGCTTAATTAGGCCTACTACGCTACTGTATTTCAATACTGGTCATTATGGTGGTACTTGAAAATGAACATTTTTTTCTGAGGTGGTACTTGGTGAAAAAAGTTTGAGAACCACTGATCTAGTGGGTCTCTGTCATCTTTAATATGCACGTTCATGATTTCAGTAGGCGTGGCTTTGGACGGCAGGGGAGGGATTGTATTGGAATTATATAAAACTAACCGGTTAGCATTTAGGCAGATCACTTACTGTACTGCACCCGTAAAGGAAAAAAGACTTTCTCTGTAAGAAAAATAAAACCTTATTTAAATCACTCACTATACTGTACATCTGGTCTCGACATTAACACCCGCCAATAACTGTGAAACTGTGATTATTCCTTACACTACAGTGTTTCATCTAGGATTTTTTCCAACTGTGGCGGCAGGCACAGATCATAGATCTTCCAACTTCCTATGGCGTTATTTCAATGACAGATGTCGTGAGTGCAGTATTACAAGGCGAGATCGCATGCGAATCTATTAGCTTGCACCGATTTCCTGTGTTTGTACACAAAACTTCTTGTGTGCTGTCAAATATACACTGCTCAAGCGCAGATTTTGAGAAGGTTTAATGTAGCCGTAGTGGAAATGAATTTTGGTGTGGCTCCCCACCTTGGAAGAATGAATGTAGCAGAATCTATGCACTATAATTGTGCAACCAAAATCTGTAATCCTTTTCATCCCTAATAGCTAGTAATGTTGGAATACTACTAGCCACAGCGGCTGGTGATCAAAAAAGTTCTTGTCAAGCCCTGCTGTACATCACTTGGGAAATATTTGAATGGGAATGACCATTTCACAGGAGAGTAATTAATTTTTCACTTAATGCACAATTAAATTGTAGTACAGCAGCTTTACAGTAACTTACTGTAACTCAGTTTTGGCAAAAACACTGTATTTACATTCACAGCACCATTTATCTTGCTCTTTATGTATTTACAGAGTTGCATGTGTATCTTTGCTGTAAAATATACAGTAATTTTCACAATGATGCTTAAAATACAGTAACATACCGCATGACTGTCCTACAGCAAAATACAGTTCATATTGCAGTTCAGTACTGTCTGATTTATTCATGCATATTTAGCAGGTATGAAACAAATATGCCAGTGTGTAGAGCGATCAGTGTTTCTTTAAGCAACAGCTGCTCTGTAAATGGAAGCAGGAAACATTTGGGCCACAGTAAGAGTTTGTGTGCGTGTCTGTGTGATCACAGGCCAGCACTGAACTCTCGTCAGACTACAGTATTTCTGTTTCCCTTCCAGCGACGAGAGATCCTCTCACAAAAAAACAAAAACAAAAGAACAATGTGGTGGGTAAAGTGTACTTCTTTTTTTTAACACACACTAGATTAAATGTGTGTTTAATTTTATGATTTTATGTTTAGCTTTTTTAATTTATTTGAACAAACATGCTGTAATAAAACACTAATGCTGCATCCCAGTGCGTCCCAATTGTAATCCAATGTCCTTAAAGTGTAATAATTGAGGGTGTGGCAACAGAGCTGTACTCCAAAGGCAGCCAGGGACCCTATGACAACACTTTAATAGCCCGTTTCCACTGAGTGGTACGGTATGGTATGGTTCGGTACGCTTTTAGGGCTGTTTCTACTGTCTAAAAGCATACCGAACCGTACCGTACCACTTTTTGGTCACCCTTTGCAAAGGGTACCAAGGGTGACCAAAAGGCGGAGCTAGACGCGTAGCTGAACGCTATTGCTTTACAGAGATACGTCATTTGCTCGCGCAACAAGCCAGAATGAAAACAAAGGACCCGCCATGTTTAATACACAGCCGAGAGACAATACCCCAAAATAATATAAACATATAATAATGAGCCATGGTCGACACGAGCTCAAACAAACCTTGTCGTCGTCTTGTACAGCCACAAAGCCGAGAAGAAGAGCTGATTCTCCGCTGTGCCCAGTAGTTTTTTACGAGCCTGTCTAAAGCGCGAGTGGTTTCGCTTTCTAACTTGCGCATCAATATTTGAAACAAAAAACTTCTTGAGCTGATGATAATAATGTGCGCTTGATTATTGACGTGCTTTTGAAACCCGATCCTGTGCGCTTGGTTATTAACGTGCTTTTGAAACCTGATCCTTTCAGAAACAGACAAACGCGAGACTGAGGCGTGCAAAAAAAAAGGAGAAGACGGAAAAAAAGGAGCATCTTTTCTAACAATACACTACATGTGCTGATGAAGATTAAAGACACAGATGAGAGGTTTGCACTGACTGTGGGCTCTACTTCGTATGGTTTTTAAACATAAATAAGGACTAAATGTGTGCTGTGTGTAGTTTTTCTGTAATTGGTAACATATCGGAGACTGTAAGGGGCTGTATATGTTCATATATGTGGCAATTATTTATTTATTTTATATAATCGCGGACAGTAGGCTATTTCGCATCATTGATCTAGTTATAATCAGATCATGTTTATTGAAAGGTTAGTAATGAACATTTATACACCAGTATTTATGTGTATAATAAAGCATCTGTTTTGTGAGGAGTGCTTCTCATGTATGTTTTGGCTAAAGTTTTCGTGAATGAAAGGGGTCTTAACGACGAACTGAGAGGGCGGTGGGGGATAGTGGATTAGGGGTCATGAACGAAGTGAACAGGAGGGAGTGGATTGGAGGGTGTGCAGGGTTTAGGGGGGGTCTGGTGGGCCCCTAATATTATCTCTGGAGGGCCCAGAACAGCATGGGCTGTTGATTGTTAACCCTTTATAGGAGCGCTACTGGTGGTTATTATAAGACGTTATGACTTTTAATGTAATCAGTGTCAATGAACTAACCATATACAGTGGGGAAAATGAGTATTGAACACATCACCATTCTTGTCAGAAAACATATTTCTAAAGCTGATGACTTGATATTTTCACCGGTAACAATCAAATAAATCTATATATATGCTAAGAAAAAAGTCTAGTTAGTTTATAAATTAATTTCTGTGTAATAAAATGAAATGACGAAGGGAAAAAGTATTGAACACATGAAGAAAGGGATGTGTAGATAGACATGGAAAGCCTAGACAGCAGCTGAAATCTCTCAGTAGTTCTTTAGCAACCCTCTGTCCTTTCCTCAGTGTAAACGAATATTAGCTGCTTCAGTCCAACATCTACATTAGCAGGAGGATGAAGATGAACCCAGGTTGGACATTTCAGTAAGACAATGATCGAAAACACAGCCGAGGAGACTCTCAGAAGCTTTCAGAAAAAGAAAATCGAGCTGTGGAATGGGCCAGCCAATCACCTGAGCCGAATCCAATTGAGAATACAAGATAAAGCTCAGTTTTGGTAGACGAGAACTCCTTTTTCAGATTTTTTTTATTTATTATTATTATTTATGTTTGTATTGTTTGGTTTTTACCAAAAATCTAGTTCAATTCTATGTCAGCAGCTCCTTTAGAAATATTATTCCCACAGAAAAAACATGACGTGTTCAACAATTATTTCCTCCACTGTAAGGTTGGTTGCCTCTTTGAGGGTTTAAAGAGACAGCTGTGGTGCAAGACCAGTGATATTTCAGTCTGTGAAATGTTACAAAAAATACCAACAAAGTGTCACTCGTCACTTGTTGCAGCTGCGATTGCTTATGACACAAACACTGAATCACACTTGGCCTGTGGCTATTTTACAGCGCAGTACCAATGATTTAACAAAACGTAAAGCAAAGATTGTCTGATGTGTTTACGTCATTAATAACAGAGTGTTGAACTGCTTGTCAACAGCATTTTTTTTGCATGATGAAGTATAGTCTCTGTGGAGGATGTTTTGACTTAGTATAAGCTCCCCATATAGCAAACCTGGGTCACACTTTATTTTGATGGTCCGTTTGTTGAATTTAAGTTACATTGCAACTAATTCTCATTACATTATAAGTAGACTGTTAGGTTGGGGTTAGGGGTAGGGTTAGTGTAAGTTGACATGTACTTGCAGAGTTTCTTATAGTCAGTTAAATGTCTGTTGAATGTCAGTATCAACAGATATTAAGTCTACAGTCTACTAATACTCAAATGGACCATCAAAATAAAGTGTTACCCAAACCTGCACTTAATTAACACTGAATCAAAGACAGTGGGTTGTAACCTAACATAGCATTTTATAAGGTTTCTGTCACGATCACCAGCGATCTCTCCTCTGTCAGACAGTACTGAATTATTTCAAGAAAAGAGCATTCACACATCCACTCCAATATACTGTACCGGTAAATTCTGACATCATTAACCAGAAGTGAGCTCTAAACGGCTGCACTTGTGTTTGTAAATATAGAAGGGGTCAGGCTTTTGTTGATGGGTTCACTTTTATTTAAAGCTTTAACATTCATGCAGCTGCTTTGTCCCAGAGACATCCAAAGGCAGAAGCGTGAGCTGCAGCTAAATGTATACACATTTGATGACATTACAAATTCTGTGGATGGAGAAGTATTGTGAACGACTTTGATGAAAACATGGAGAACTGAACTGAAGCAGAGCTTAAAGGTAAACAAATAGCGGTTTATCATAAGCATTTTATCGATAAATTTTACTCAATTGGCATTAAGAAGGAACATAGAAATGTTATCTAACTAACATCTAGCAGCTAAATGTGTAGCTAAAGACTTTTATTTTCATAATCAGTGCGGATGTGAATGCGTCTGAATGTTTTGATTGGCTGGAGTAGACGTCTCATGCGCGCTCTTTCTGGCAATGTTCCTTCTGCGTTAACACAGCAGCACCCCGCCAATTTCCGGTAATGTTACAACCTCTCCAGAAAATTGCCAGAACGAGTTTACCGCTATTTTAAAAAAGGGCCTGTTCACACATACCGATCTTTGTGTGTGAAAGGGGTGGATAGCAGTGTAGCAGGTCTCTTGCCCTGTCTATTCCAACCATTAGCCCTGCTGGTAATCTGGAGGATTTTAAACGTGTGCGAACACAGCAGCATGAATATAGGCGATGTGTCTGAATGGTAATGAACTCAACTGATAAAAGACAAAGTCCGCCATTCTTCAATTCTCGTACAGCTCTCCTGACAAAATGCTTGCTGCAAACCAACAGTCTTGCTGTATCAGCCCTGACAGCATCGCTGGGAAAAGCACGCAACAATCCCTGTGGATCATGGAAACAAACACATACAAGCCTTCATGAATGGCGTGCTGTGTGCAGATGCGTTCTCACAACTTGGCAGGTCAACACACACACACATCTGTTAACATCTCAAAACAAGTACTTCAGGGTGTACTTCAGTGTACTTCAGAACATTGAAAAAGTACTTCAGGGTGTACTTTAGTACTTCAACCTTTAAACAACTCCACATAGGCATCAGCAGCTTCCCTTATCACTAACCTGCTTGGCTTTATTTTTGTCAGAATCTAATATCTGCAAAAGATTAATAATCCTTAATAATCCTTATTGATATTTACTGAAAATACAAATTTTGTCAAAATAAGTGAAATTATATAAATTAATAAGTTTGTTTGTAAGAATAAGTTGTGGTGAGCTGTGTTTTTACTTTAACTCTTCATTTCTAATGTTAGTTTCTCGTTTGGCTGCTGTAATTGTGTTATGGCAAGAGAATGGAGTAGAAAAATCTTCAAATAGTGTTATTGTTTTGATACTATTTTGAGTTTATTCTGAAATAATAATGGTGATGTGGTATTGATTTGACTACTGCTAATAAGTCTGTGGTTCTACTGAGGGAGACTTAAAACAAACAAACAATGAATATTTGAAACACACGAACATCAAGAATCAGCATGTGGATCTCAACAATGGTGACTATTGTTATTGAAGATTGTTGTTCCTGTTGAAACCCTATGTAAAGATGTCTATTGAAGGAGACTTGTAAACAAATCGAGTGTGATAGTTCAGCTTGTTCGAGCAGTGATACATTATGTGAAAATAACTTCTGCTTAATAACTTTCATGGTTAGTTTAAAATGTAACAAACAAGCAGATTTAACTTTCTGTTAGAAAAGTTTATTATCAGAGATGCTGACTAAAAAGGGGCAAATAGATTTACCGGCCACTTTATTAGGCTTACTAGTACCGGGTTGGACCCCCATTTTGCCTTCAGAACTGCCTTAACCCTTTGTGGCATAGATTCAACAAGGTACTGGAATATTCCTCCCAAGATTTTGCTCCATATTGACATGATAGCATCACGCAGTTGCTGCAGATTTGTCGGCTGCACATCCATGATGTGAATCTCCCGTTCCACCACATCCCATAGGCGTTCTATTGGATTGAGATCTAGTGACTGTGGAGGCCATTTGAGTACTTTGACATTGTCATGTTCAAGAAACCAGTCTGAGTTGATTCACGCTTTATGACATGGAGCGTTATCCTGCTGGAAGTAACTATCATAAGACTGTGGTCATAGAGAAATGGACATGGTCAGCAACGATACTCTGTGGGCTGTGGCGTTGACACAATGCTCAATTGGTACTAATGGGCCCAAAGTGTGCCAAGAAAATAACCCCCACACCATTACACCACCACCAGCCTGAACTGTTGATACAAGGCAGAATGGATCCATGCTTTCATGTTGTTGAGGCCAAATTCTGACCCGACCATCCGAATGTTGCAGCAGAAATCGAGACTCATGAGACCAGGCAATGTTTCTCCAATCTTCTATTGTCCAGTGTTGGTAAGCATGTGTGAATTGTAGCCTCAGTTTCCTGTTCTTAGCTGACTGGAGCAGCACCCGGTGTGGTTTTCTGCTTCTGTAGCCCATCCGCCTCAATGTTCAGTGTGTTGTGCGTTCAGAGATGCTCTTCTGCAGACGTCTGTTGTAACGAACGGTTATCTGAGTTACTGTTGCCTTTCTATCTGCTGGAACCAGTCTGGCCATTCTCCTCTGACCTCTGCCATCAACAAGGCATATGTGCCCACAGAACTGCTGCTCACTGGATATTTTCTCTTATTCAGACCATTCTCTGTAAATCCTAGAGATGGTTGTGCGTGAAAGTCCCAGTAGATCAGCAGTTTCTGAAATACTCTGACCAGCCTATCTGGCACCATTAACCATGCCACGTTCAAAGTCACTTAAATCACCTTTCTTACCCATTCCGATGCTTGCTTTGAACAGCAGCAGATCGTCTTGACCATGTCTACATGCCTAAATGCATTGAGTTGCTGCCATGTGATTGGCTGATTTGAAATTTGCGTCAATGAGCAGCTGGACAGGTGTAACTCATAAAGCGGCCAGTGTGTGTATGCCTGGGAAGCAAGTCCTATAGTGGCTGTAATGTTTTTGAAATACTTTTCAGGTTTTTTGACAAACAACAATGACTGAAATGATTGTGATTTAAGAGTTCGCACTTAGATACTGTTTGACAACTGTTAGCAGGTTTGGCATGCTGTCCCGGGAGAGAACCCTGAGCTCGAAGATAGTTGAGCCCAGGGCTCCCGCCTGGTAAAATGAGCATGTAACGGGGAGAACGAGATAAGGTAGTTCTCGAGGGCTCCCCGTGTTAAAGATAGAAGGAGGAGAAGGGGTGGATGGGGGGGTTCTACGGAAAATGAAGATAAGGGAGTGATATTTGCTGGGATACTTTAGTGGGATTGATTTAATCTGATTGGCTGACTAGTGATTGTAAGTGAGAGTCCAGCTGCGGTCAATCATATCATGTGTTCCTCTCGAAATTTGTTTGTGAAACTTCACTTGTATTATCGTGTAGATGGTAAAAATAACTATATGCAGATTCTGTTTCTTAAAGTCTGACAAGGATAACATTTTCAAGAGACATTATAATGCACTTTTGTTTTAAAAACTCCAGCCTTTAGCAAGAGATTGTAGGAAGATTACTTCAGATGATAAATATACTGTAGCAGATGATAAATGCAAACGTGAATGTAATGTTTATGTTGCGTTGACGATAAATGCAGGCTACTTAAAATTATTCTTTGTCATTGAAATAATTTATTTCAGTTGTTTGACTTTTGAATGATTTCATAAAGGTATTCAGATTCTGTGGCAGATTTGTTATTAAAAAGCACAACAATGTCTAATTAGATACTGCATGTACAGAGGAAGTGGACCCCTGGCTTTCGTTCAGTTTAATTTAAACGTTTTCACTTCTCCTTTACAGTGAATGATAGATTTGGCTATTACTTTACCCTCTGGGCAGCTGTGGCTTTACCGCAGTACTGAGTTTCATTTCCACATGGGGAAGAAAAAATACTGTGTCCATGATTGATTGATCTGAATTAACATTCCTCTATGCAGAATGAGATAACACAAGCTTATGATCAAATTTAAATTGCAATTTCAATTGGGGTCAGGGTGATTGGTTTGTAGTTGCTGGTTCTAATCACCCTCTCAGATTACCATATATATTATGATATTTTATTGGGTAGGACCGTCTGTTAGGCAGAGTCGAATTTTGAGCGCAAACTATCTAGAGATATTCAATAGGGTTGTCACGATCACCAGCGATCTCCTCAGTCAGAGATCGCTGGTTGATTCACAATTCAGCACAAGCTTCCTTCACTTAGTCACATAATCACTACTAGCACCTTCACATTAATGTTAATTGGTCACAGCTGTTTCCCATCACCGTGCACTCCATTTAAGCTCACTCCTCACAGCACTCAGAGTCCGGGCTCGTTCCTACGAAGCGGACTCTGAGTGTGCTCCCTCCGAACACTCTCTTTAAGTATTTCCCTGCACTTACCTTATCGCTATCCTAGTATAGTCTTCCAAGTCTGTGGTCTTTGTAATCATCTGTCTGTCCTCAGTGAACTCATCTGTTGGTCCAGTCTCCCAAACCTCCAGTCTGTGGACATCCATCTGTCAGTCCAGTCGTCCAAGTCTCCCATCTGTGATCTGTGTATAATCTGTCTGTCCTCAGTTAATCCAGTCTACCAAACCTCCAGTCTGTGGGCATCCATCCGTCAGTCCAGTCGTCCAAGTCTCCAGTCTGTGTGCATTCATCTGTCGGTCCGGTCTCCCAAACCTCCCGTCTGTGTGCATTCATCCGCCAGTCCTGTCTCCCAAGTCTCCAGTCTGTGTTCGTCCATCGGTCGATCCAGTCTCCCGATCCTCCAGTCTGTTATCATCCATCTGTTAACCCAGTCTCCCTATACTCCAGTCTGTGGTCTGTGGGTCATCCGTCTGTCCTCCGTCAAGCTATCTGGTGTGTCCTGTAGATCCCCCTATCGTGTATCCTCTCGTGTGTTGTCTCCTCTACAAAGTCTAGAACTGTGATCACCATCCCATATCCTTCTGGCAATCCCTTCTGTGTGCAGTGTTGTCTTAATAAACTGTTAAACGTTTTCACTCATCTTGTCTGTCAGTCTGCTTCATAACAAGGGTTCAGTGCTGGGCTCTGGCTGTGACACTCAAGAATGTTTACATATAAGTCTCATTGCCACTTAATTCTTAATCATTGAAAAAATTGGATGTTTCGTTTGAAAATCTTTGAAAACAAGACAGATTTTTGTATCTGAAATTTTGTTTCAAAAACATATTTGAAATTTTCACTGAAGTGAATTTTAAAACTGAAGTAAATAGTATTCCTAGAGTGAAAAATACACTAAAATAGCAATATTTTAGTGTAGGACAGTCTGTTAGGCAAAGTGGAATTTGAATTGGTGTTTAAGCGCAAAATATTAGTTCAGATATTTTTGTGCAATTTCTTCCATTCTTCCCTGAAGTTTCACTGAGTGCTCAGCCATCTTCAGACCTCTTAAGAGATATTCAATAGGGTTTACATATGCGTCTCATAGCCACTTCATTGTTGAACACTGAAACAATTTGATGTTGAATTAAAAAATCTTCGAAAACAAGACACTGACTTTTGTGTCTGAGATGTGATTTTAGAAACATATTTTGAATTTTAAAACTGAACAGAGTTTTTTATAAGGTATAGTCTTCTTAGAGTTCTTAGGCTCAAATTATAACACATGTACAGTACAAATATACACATATACTATTACACATACACAACTATTAGCACAGATATTTTGTACAGTTTTTCCCATTGTTCTCTGCAGTTTTACTGAGTGCTGAGCCATCTTCAGATTTCCCAAGAGATATTCAATAGGGCTCTGGGCTCTGGCTGGGACACTCATTTGTTGAACATTGAAAAAATTGGATGATACTTGATACTTGATACGTTCTCATGTGGACTAATGGCCAAACCGTGTAGAATTTTTTTCTAAATACCAGTGTTCACAGTGTGCACAGTGCCTTAGATTATTTAACAGAAATAAAATCTTAGCAGAAGATCATTACTCATTATCAACTTCACAAACAACATCAGCAGATCACTTATCACTAACCTGCTTGACATTATACTGCATTCCTGATACAAAAGTTATTTTATTCATTAAATTTGATATTTAAAAAACTATTTCCAAGTATATAGTCTTCCTAGCGTGAAAGATATGCTAAAATAGCAATATTATAGTGGAGGACAATCTGTTAGGCAAAGTGGAATTTTGATTGGTGTTTAGGCGCAAACTATTGGCACACATACTGTATTTTGTGCAGTTTCTCCCATTCTTCTCTGCAGTTTCAGAGCTCAGACATCTTCAGATCTCTCCAGAGATATTTAACTGGGTTCAGATCTGGGTTCTGGTTGGGCCACTCAAGGATGTTTACATATGTATCTCATAGCGACTCATTTGTTGAACATTAGAAAAAAGTCTGATGTTTAGTTAAAAAAATCTTCGAAAACGAGACACAGATTTTTGTGTCTGAAATGTGATTTCAGAAACGTATTTGGGATTTTAAAACTGAACTGAATATAACACAAACATTTACATTACATATATACACAAATACTACCACACATATACAACAATACACACAGATATTTTGCGCTGTTCCCTGCAGTTTCACTGAATGCTCAGCCATCTTCAGATATTTTATGATATTCAACAGGGTTCAGGTCTGGGCTCTGGCTGGGCCGTTCAAGGACTTTAACGTATTCGTCCCATAGCCACTCATTCGTTGAACATTGAAAAAATTGGATGTTGAATTTTAAAATCTTCGAAAGCAAGACACTGATTTTTGAGTCTGAGATTTGATCTCAGAAGCATGTTTAGAATTTTTAAACAAAACTTTTTACTTTATTTTAAATATTGTGTTATTGTTGGGTTTTCTATTCAATTGATCACTAGATTTAGAATTGTTTCGCCCTTAGATATGCTTAACGTTTATAGCAGGTTTGGCATTCTGTCCCAGGAGAGAACCCTAAGCTTGGAGATAGCCCAAGGCTCCCGCCCAGTCAATAAGCGTATAAGGGGATCCGAGATCAGATAGGTCTCGAAGGCTCCCCCTTTGAAAAGAGAGGAAAAAGGAGGAGTTGGGGTGGAAGGGGGGATTCTTCCAAAACGAAGATAGAGTAGCAGGGAAAAAAAATGATCCATTTATAGTAAGCTTGGATTGCTCTGATTGGATTATTGCTGATTACAGATGATCAGCCAGGCGTGCTTAATCATATCACGTGCTCCTCTCGAAATTAGTTTATGAAACTTCACTTATTGTAATCTTATAAATCTCAGATGGCTTATAATCCCTGTTAAAGTACAATTGATCAAAACACTATGCCATATTTTGCACTAAATAATTGTTATTTTGAATTAACATTCATTGACTATAATATTACATCATACTATTATACGTAGTGTTTACCTTTTCCAGTGGTTAATATCCTTCTCCAGCTGTTGCCGTACATTATTTTATTACCAGTGGCATATGCAATACATGGACAGCGTTACACCATGTATTTATTTGCATTCGTGATTGGATTAAAAAATGACAACAGCCTTTTTAATTTGGATCAATCAGTTAAGGTGTTTACATGAACAAGATTCTTCCCAGTGGACAACTTGATCTCAACATAACGTCAAATTAACATTGGCGTCAAAAATTGGTTACAGGACTGTACATTTAACGTGTTTTTAAGACATCAAGGTAGTTTACATGCGTTATGGGGGATACAAAATCCAATGTATTTTTTTTTTTTTTGGAATTAAAGCTTGGATCAAATATGGACAAACCCACAGGGATATTTCACTTAAACAGATCCACATCGTGTTTGACATTCTGCACATGCAGAGCCAGGATTGATTTATATCACCTCTGGAGCGCAGGAGGTTTCTGAAGGCGACAGAGGGTGACGGCCGCTGCAAAAGCGCTGACTGGGGAGGCAATTGCCTGAAATGTAACTGATCCAATAAAGCAGGGCTGTAATTTAGTCGTATTGCTGATGGAGCGAGACGGGAGGCGTTTGGCTGCGGTGACAATATTCAAGAACAGCATGTCATGGTCATTAAGATTGTACCGATTGTGGGACGCAGGCTGAAAAAAAACTGTTTTCATTGTGGCGCAGTGCTGAAGCAAAAAAAATTGTCTCATTAGCTGATGTGAATTAGATTTATGCACAATTTATGCATCTCTGAAACAAAAGAGAACAGAAAAGAGAAAGAAACAAAAGAGAACAGACCTCTTATCCTAATAAACTGGAGCAAATATCAGCCAGAGAATGGCTATAACCCATACTAGTATCTATTTTCATGTTACTAGTGCTTATTTTTAAGATACTAGTGCTTATTCATTAGATACTA
>CAIGQQ010033438.1:960952-1044296 GCA_903798035.1 Danio albolineatus
TATGATATGATATGATATGATATGATATGATATGATATGATATGATAACTCATGGGCGCCACGGTGGCCGAGTGGTTAGCACGTTCGCCTCACAGCAAGAAGGTCGCTGGTTCGATCCCCGGCTGGGCCAGTTGGCATTTCTGTGTGGAGTTTGCATGTTCTCCCCGTGGTTGCGTGGGTTTCCTCCGGGTGCTCCGGTTTCCCCCACAGTCCAAAGACATGCGGTACAGGTGAATTGGGTAAGCTAAATTGTCCGTAGTGTATGAGTGTGAATGAGAATGTATGGATGTGTTTCCCAATTCAATTCAATTCAATTCAATTCACCTTTATTTGTATAGCGCTTTTACAATGTGGATTGTGTCAAAGCAGCTTCACATAGAAGGTTATAGTAAATTGAAAATGACAGTTTAGTTATTAGCTAGTAAATTAATAGCTAGTATATAGCTGAGATCAGTTCAGTTCAGTGTTGTTTAATATTCACTACTTGGAGTTCAAACACTGAAGAGTAATCCATCGGTGCGCAGCTCTAGCTGCAGTCTAGTCGCCGGAGGCTGGAGAACTCGAGGCACGTCTGTCCTTGGAGGGTCACAGGAATCCGTCTCTTGCTTGCTACTCCGCCAAGCAGCTGCTCGGGATACAGCGAGGTCCGGGGTTAAGGAGCCTTGGGATCGTCTCGTCACGGGTCTTGGATCGCATCCGTGGCGCTGCAAAGTCTTTGGGGGCCTCGGGATGAGTATCCCCAGTTGGAATAGAGAACAAAGAAAATAATTAGCGTAGCTGCAGTTCATAGTGTATATAAATGAGATGCGTGGAGCACATTCATGCATCATACAGCTAAGTGACGTATTGAGTGTATGCTTTACTAAAAAGATAGGTCTTTAATCTAGTTTTGAACTGAGAGAGAGAGTCTGAGCCTCGGACATTATCAGGAAGGCTATTCCAGAGTTTAGGAGCCATAAAAGAGAAGGCTCGACCTCCTTTACTTGATTTTGCTATTCTGGGTACTACTAGAAGCCCTGAGTTTTGAGATCTTAAAGAGCGGGTTGGATTGTAGCGAGACAGAAGGTTGGTTAGATAAACAGGAGCTCGATTATTTAATGCTTTATATGTAAGAAGTAATATTTTAAACTCAATACGAAACTTAACAGGCAGCCAGTGTAATGAGGATAAAATTGGGGTGATATGATCATATTTTCTAGACCTGGTAAGAACTCTGGCGGCTGCATTTTGTACTAGCTGAAGTTTGTTAATAGAGGAGGCTGGGCAACCAGCGAGCAGAGCATTACAGTAATCCAGCCTGGAAGTCATAAAAGCATGAACTAGCTTTTCTGCATCTGAGATGGATAGCATACTTCGTAGCTTAGCAATATTTCTCAGATGAAAGAATGCAGTTTTTGTGATATGGGAGATATGGCTTTCAAAAGTTAAATTGCTGTCTAATATGACACCCAGATCTTTAACAGTAGAGCTAATGCTAACTCTGCATCCCTCTAGTTGTAGGTTGAGTTGTGAGATCTGCTGTGTACAGGATTTAGGTCCTATAAGTAATAGTTCAGTTTTGTCTGAGTTTAAGAGAATGAAGTTGTTGGTCATCCAGTTTTTAACATCTTTAATACACTCAGTTAGTTTTGATAGTTTAGAAGTCTCGTCAGGTTTAGTAGAAATATATAATTGAGTATCATCTGCATAACAGTGAAAGCTGATACCGTGTCTTCTAATAATGTCTCCCAGGGGCAGCATGTAAATTGTAAACAACAAAGGGCCTAAAACTGAACCTTGAGGCACCCCATACTTAACTGGCCTGACTTGTGAAGGTTGTCCATTAATATTCACAAACTGGTAACGATTAGTTAGGTATGACTTGAACCATTGTAAAGCCGTTCCCTGGACACCTGTAGAGTTTAAGCGATCTATGAGGATATTGTGGTCAATTGTGTCAAATGCGGCACTAAGATCTAGCAGGACTAACAGCGAGATGCACCCTTGGTCAGAAGCTAATAGTAAATCGTTGGTTATTTTCACTAATGCAGTTTCTGTACTGTGATGAGGCCTGAAACCTGACTGGAACACCTCAAAAGCATTGTTCATCTGCAGAAAGGAGCATAATTGAGCAGAAACAACTTTTTCTAGTATTTTAGACATAAATGGAAGATTTGAAATAGGCCTATAATTAGCTAAGTTGCAAGGGTCCAGTTGTGGTTTCTTAATAATAGGCTTAATAACAGCTATCTTGAAAGAGTTTGGAACATGTCCTAATGACAAAGAAGAGTTGATAACGTTAAGAAGAGGTTCTCCTATTACAGGTAGCAGTTCTTTCAGTAATTTTGTTGGAATTGGGTCTAGCATACTCGTAGCTGGTTTAGAACTATTTATAATTTTGTCTAGCTCTTCCTGTTCTATGTTCTCGAAGCACTGTAGGCTAATTTGGTTCAGTGGAATGTTTACTGGATCTGAAGTATAAGGCTGTACAGAGATTTTAGCATCTATTTTTTGTCTAAAGCCTTCTATTTTATCACTGAAAAAATTCATAAAGTCTTCACTACTCATTTGCGGTGTGATATTTTGTTCCAACGATGACCGATTGTTTGTTAATTTAGCAATGGTGTTAAATAGAAATCTAGGATTGTTATGGTTATTTTCTATCAGTTTACGGAGGTGCTCGGCCCTGGCAGATTTGAGGGCCCTCCTATAGCTGGACATACTGTCTTTGTACGCAATTCTAAAGACCTCTAAATTAGTTTTTTTCCATTTACGTTCCAAGGCACGGGTTGCTGTTTTGAGAGCGCGCGTATGACTGTTATACCATGATGTAGTTTTATCTTCTCTAGTCTTTTTTAATTTGATGGGTGCCACAGTGTTTAGTGTGCTAGTAAAGATGGCATCCATGCTGCTAGTTATTACATCGAGGTCATTTGCATTTGCAGGTGCATGCAAATGAGAGACCCATTTCCCAGAGATGGGTTGTGGCTGGAAGGGCATCCGCTGCGTAAAAAAACAAATGCTGGATAAGTTGACGGTTCATTCCGCTGTGGCGACCCCGGATTAATAAAGGGACTAAGCCGAAAAGAAAATGAATGAATGAATGAATGATAACTCATTTCTAATAACTGATTTCTGTTATCTTTGTCATGATGACAGCGCATAATATTTGACTAGATATTCATCAAGATACTAGTATTTAGCTTAAAGTAATATTTAAAGGCTTAACCAGGTTAATTTGGCAAATTAGGGTAATTAGGAAAGTCATTAACGATGGTTTGTCCTGTAGACAATCCAAAACTAATATTGCTAAAGGGGGCTAATAATATTGACCTTAAAATGGCTTTAAAAGCATAACAAACTGCTTTTATTCTAGCCGAAATAAAACTATAAAAGTGAGACTTTCTCCAGAACAAAAATATTACTTTAAAAAACTACTGTAAAAAAATTTTTTTACTAACTATTCATTAGTAATTTTTTCATCTGATACTTTTTTACTCTTACTTGTGTAACTTTTAAGATTGTTACTTTTACTTAAGTAAATATTTCTGCAAGTACTTGTACTTTTACTTGAGTATAGATTTTGGATGCTCTACCCAACCTATGACCGTTACTGTTAATCACGAAAATCTAGGGCGTCTGTATAACAGTGGTTTGTTCGATAGACAATCTAAAACAAATATTGCTGAAGGGGCTAATAATATTGACCCTAAAATGGTTTAAAACAATTAAGAACTGCTTTTATTCTAGCCGAAATAAAACAAATAAGACTTTCACCAGAAGCAAAAATATTAGAGGAAATACTGTGAGAAAATTCCTGAATCTGTTAAACATCATGTATGTCAAATCTTGGAAAGAATTCACAAGAGGGCGAATAATTTTGACGTCAACTATACATGCGTAAACTTGTAATATAACCAGTTTCCTCCTGAGGTGCACACATAATGTCTTGTGATCCATGTAGAATGTGCAGCTATTCTCCAATCATTTCCCTGAGGGTATCAGAATGCCTAATGGGATTCATTTCTCAACGTCCTCCTCCTTTTTTTTTTCTTTTTTCTCTCAGGAAAGGGCGACGTGTTTGGCGACGTGTTCTGGAAGGAGGTGAATTTGGCTCAGTCCTGTGCAAACGTGCGAGCTTTGACCTACTGCGACCTCCACATCATCAAGCGGGACGCTTTACAGAAGGTGCTGGAGTTTTACACAGCCTTCGCCGGACACTTCTCGCGCAATCTGGTGCTCACCTACAACCTGAGGAAAAGGGTGCGTATCTCAACACTTTCTACACAAGATAACAAAATCACTCAAAACCACAAAGTTTCAAATAAGTTGGGAAATTTTTGTTCATAGTACATTCGTTCATTCATTTTCCTTCAGCCTAGTCCCTTATTTATCAGGGGTCGCCACAGCGGAATGAACCGCCAACTTATCCAGCATATGTTTTACACAGCGGATGCCCTTTGCAACCCAGTACTGGGAAACACTCATACACACTCATTCTTACACACACAGAGCAAATTTAGTTTATTCGATTTACCTATAGCGCATGTCTTTGGACTGTGCGGGAAACCAGAGCACCCGGAGGAAACCCACGCCAACATGGAAAGAACTTGCAAACTCCACACAGAAACGCCAACTGACCCAGCCGGGACTCAAACCAGTGACCTTGCTGTGAGGTGATTGTACTACCCACTTCGCCACCGTGATGCCCCGTTATTAGAAATTAGTTTTTAAAACTGTTATGTTTAGAAATGTGTTAAAGGAATCTTCTCTCTGTTAAACAGAAATTGGGGGACAGATGTACTAATAATTATGACTGTATTTTCATGAAGCATGATCTTTACTTAACATTCGATTGAGTTTTTTTATTTGCACCCATACAAATGCTATTGCCACTAATGGCCTGTTTTCCACTGAGTGGTACGATACGGTATGGTTCGGTACGCTTATATGGCGTTTCCACTGTCAAAGGGTACCAAAAAGCGATCCATACCGCATACTGCAATTTTTTTTATGAAAGGGCAGTACATAAATCTTAAAGCCTCTGATTTTAACTAGCCAACAAAAACATAAACAAATGAACTGTGTTCATTTCATTGACGAAAGATTTTGAAAGTATCTACTGACGAAAACTAGACAAAATTGAAATAAAAATAGAGTGATGATGACGACAACTATAATCAAAATATACTGACATTTTCATTGACTAATAAAAATGAGATGAGAATGCGATTGAGGGAGGTTTTTGGAAAATTTCTAATCGGAATTAATCTTTGTGGGATAAATGACCTGTCTTTTTTATTTACAGAGTGTGTGCTTTTGCTTAACTGAAATGGTGGAGCCTCTCGCTGACCTTTAGAGACGCCATTAGGTTGTACAATAAACATTATTACAGTGGTAATATGATCACGGCATTCACTTTTGTAAGTAGTCGTTTCATTTTAGCTGCGGCAACAGTTTAGCTGGCCTGATCTAACTCACGCTGGGTTCATCTGCGTTGTCAACATGCGCCATGACAACAGCTATTTTACAGTGTACCTCTGCCTCAAAACAAAAACTGCTTCATTTATGATGTCGTTCAGCGATGTGATTATTTCTTATTTTAAGCATGTAATGATACTGTAGTGTTATAATCTCCGCTTATCAGGGAGTCGCATTCTAGCGAAACTGCCTTGAAGTGAACTGCACTTTTAATTATTACGTACATCTTTGCTTTAGAATTCCTCTATGAGTCAACACAGCCATGAGACTGAGAGCACATTTTACAAGATAAAACATTATCATCTGCCAGTCATGTGTCATTACTCTACTTATTTACTTATTTGCTTCCTATAGACTGACATTGCAAATGCAAAGTGGAGCTAAACTATTTTAAGTCCTTTTAAAGATTAAATTGCATCAAACTGTTCATCAGACTGGTTAAAAAGTCTAGTAGTTTTTCATTCATTCATTCATTTTCTTTTCGGCTTAGTCCCTTTATTAATCTGGGGTCGCCACAGCGGAATGAACCGCCAACTTATCCAGCATTTGTTTTACACAGCGGATGCCCTTCCATCTGCAACCCATCTCTGAGAAACGTCCATACACACACACACAATCACACTCATACACTACGGACAATTTAGCCTACCCAATTCACCTATACCACATGTCTTTGGACTTGTGGGGGAAACCGGAGCACCCGGAGGAGAACATGCAAACTCCACACAGAAATATCAACTGACCCAGCCAAGGCTTGAACCAGCAACCTTCTTGCTGTGAGGCGAATGTGCTACTCACTATGCCACCGTGGCGCCCGACTGGTAGTTTACCACGTTAAAATAAAGGACTTGCTAAATAATTGCAAAGTCCTACATTTTCAGTACTTTTCTTGCCCACACAAAATTTTCAATATTACTCATGATATAAATAAACAATGCATATCTAATTTTTGGTCTTAAACGGAAAAGCTATATTTCATATTTTAATTAGATTGTTTTATTTAATTTCACATTAGAATGTTTTGTAAAAATAAACGTATACAATATTTAATTAAATTAAACCAAATATATTTTGGTCAACTAAATCTAGAGTAAATTTAATCGACTAAAACTAGACTAAAACTAAAATGATGCAGAAGACTAAAATATGACTAAAACTAAATCAAATTTTGCTGTCAAAATTAACACTGCAAATGAACAGTGACATCTGTAGAACATCATCATCTTTGCGGTTTAGTCATTGGTTTAGTGATTATGTTCTGTTCTTTAGCTGTCAAACATCCGACCTTTCCTTCTGCAGTCTGTTATTTACAGCCGCTTTTTGACAGCTTTTCATTAATATTATAGCCGGTGCGGGGGCTCGAATTCATCTGCTTTTTGTCTCAGCGTTTGTCAACTACATTGTGTCCACGTGGATATGGACAAACTGCTTTAAATTCACGTCTCGTTTCTCAGCGTAAGCACTTTTTACACTGAAGTGATTATGAGGCCGACTGAGCTGGAAGATCTATTCCCTGTAGCCCTCCATTTCTCATATGGAGCGACGCTGAATACTGAATACACTGCTTTTCTGTTCTGGCCTTTCTTTAAAAGCTTTTCAAATGTGTTGAATTATGTTTAATGGAAAACTGTGTTAGGATTTAAACATTCAGTCACTATTTACTTGCAAAACTGCAATAAAACAACTGTTTTTGTCTTTTTTTCTAGACCTAATATCTAAAAATTCTTAAATCAGGAAGCAATTTTTTGTTTTAGACGAGCAAAACAATTTGTTTTGTTTTCAGAAAAGGAAAGTTTTTCTTTAAAAACAAGCAAAATAATCTGCCAGTGCAGGTGGATACGAGAAATAATGTTGTTTTTGCTTTAATATGAGATCGTTTCACTTATTGGCAGATTATTTTGCTCATTTTAAGGAAAAACTCACTTCATTTTAAACTAATAATTCTGAAAACAAGACTATATATTGATATTATCATACTTTTTGTCATTATTTTGTGGCTGTCAAACATAAGTCAAGGTGTTGAAATCAAATTGATATAAATTGTTGCAAAAGATAGTGATATTAAGTGCAAAAATATGTATATTTAAAGAAAAATAAACATTTACAAAAATATATTGAAAATCACAAACAACAAACGGGACACAAAATGTTTAAATGGGTAGATGGTTGAGTTGGAGAGATGAGACGCGGGCGGCGTCCAAACAATAGAAATAAATAAAACAAAACAACTTCTACCATAACTATCCAATGAAAAATATATCAGTATTGAAAAGAAAATCTTGACGTCTCTGACGCTTTACCTTACCTACACTATGATAACAGAAAAACAAAAGTACAGCCGACAAAAAGTACAGGAGCTCGCCCCTATCCTAGTGTGTCTAAAAGTGATATTCGAAGCCTACGTGTGCACAATGTATGTCACGTGACATTCCTACCTGTCCCACTCTCCAACCTCAGATGTGCGTATACTGTACTAATGGTAGACAAATGGAGAATAGACAACAAAAGCAGACATATGCCAAACTGTAACTGAACAGATTGACATGATTTACTGACAAACAACACAACAAAGAAATTCAAAGTGTGAGGCCTCACGTGTAGCGTCCTGTCATCACTTTTATGCCACGGTGACAGCGGCTGGATTGGAGACAGTGTGATGACGTCAGGGGGGACATGGCAAACAGACGTATCATTAAGACAGATAACTGCTTCTGTAGGCTATTTAATTTGTTCAAGCACTGTCTCTGTTATACTGTTTCCATTCAGTATGTCTCCGCCTATCCCAGCTACTGTTACTACATGTACAAGTTAATCAATGATGAAGACTTGATTTTTTAAATTTTATTTTTTGTTCTACAATGAGCTTGGTATAGCCTACCTTTGACTGGGCAGTTCTCGTGGTAATGCGGAATTAAGGGACTGTCCTGGGAAAATTTGGACATCTGATCATCCTTATAGGTGACTAAAACAGGGCTATTCAATGTTCTGATTGGGCTACAGCCACTCCGAGCACCAGTTTAGCACCGGTGTCACTGTTTTTGAACAGCAGTGAACCGAAAGTAATACTTCACATTATAGACGAGAGAAAGCAGATTGCAAAGAGGCCTTTCATAGTGCAAATTAATTCTTTAGCCAATCAAGGGCCCCCTTCTTCCATGGGACATGGGGCTTCAGCCCCACCTAGCCCTTATGTTATCCGGCCCTGCCTGTGTGCCATTCTACTGCTGCTTAGGAGTAGATGGTGTCTGCAGCACAGAATGATGACGCATGTCGCTCAAAGCTTATGTAAAAGTCACATAAAATCCTACATAATTGTTCACACTGCAGTTGCACTGCAAAACATCAGTTCTGTGTCTGATTTAATACTAAAGCAAAAGTGGCACCAATTTGAATTAAAAAGATCAGATTCCATGCGGTTCGGGCTGTTCACACTGTCATTACCTGAGTCTCTTGTGGGCAAAAAAAATCTGATTCGGGCCACATTTGGCTGCAGTGTGAACATAGCCTAATGGTGCTGGGTGAATATGAGAAATGAATGGGTAAGTGAAACAAAAATAACAACTTATTAAACAAAGACTGTCAAACATTGAAGATCTGAATTTAGAATATAATTTTAAATAACCGAAGTAAGCGAGAAACAGGAGCCAAAACAAAGAAATAAATATGATAAAACATTCTAACTAAACCCCAACCCACTAAACTTTCTCTCCAAAAGAAAAAAGCAGAAACAAACCCGTAATCTTCAGCGTATGTGTCGCTTAACTAAACTTCTTAACTACTCCAAACATAATTACAAATGTGGCAACTCCTCCATAAACTGACTAACACAAGAAAACCATGCTGCTCAAAATTACTCGAGTTCTCGTAAAGTACACACTGTTAGCCCAAAACAAGCGCTGATAATGATAATCTGATAATCCAATTCTCATAAAGATCATTTGGCTTCCTAATAATAAGGTAAATTGAGCTGCATGAACGTATCTAATAAATGCAGAACTTAAAAGAGAGACAAACTAAACAACAACAGCAACAAAAATAATACGAACGAAAAATGAACAGGCTGGTCCACACAAGTGAGGAGTTTGGTGGCGAGCCAAGCGTTCCTGCCGAACAGCACCAGTGAACGCTTTTTAAATGGGGCGGACCAGCTCCAATGGCGTCATAATGGTGATTGACAGCCTTCTTGACCAATGGTTGCACACCTAGAACAGGACAGTACACAACGGTCGAGAGAAAAGAAAGCAGAAAAAAAACACAAAACATATGTGAAACGTAACAATATACGTGTTAACTAATACAAGTCTTCTATTCAAAAAACAAATATTTGTTATCATTACAACCCAAATGTATAGTTTCATATTACAGTGTGAATGGGACAAACTGTACCCTAGGGATGTAATGATAACACAAATGCGTGTTTTTGAATAGGTGACCGTATTGAAGAGCGTTATTGTTTGACATTTCGAGGTCATCACCACATTGATGTTATTGATGGCCTGATAAATCAAAGCTCAGCTCACTGCATTAAAGGATATAGAGACTGATTGGTTTTCTCTTGGTCTGGTCTTATAGCTCTGATTTATTTCACTCAGAAAATGGAGCAGTTAAAGGGCTAAAGCAATAAGTATGTGTGTGTGCGTGTGTGCCTGTGCGTGTGTGTGTGTGTGTGTGTGTGTGTGTGTGTGTGTGTGTGTGTGTGGGTGTGGGTGT
Organism: Danio albolineatus; assembly: GCA_903798035.1. Classification (NCBI taxonomy): domain Eukaryota; kingdom Metazoa; phylum Chordata; class Actinopteri; order Cypriniformes; family Danionidae; genus Danio; species Danio albolineatus. The sequence goes on from CAIGQQ010033438.1 coordinate 971,123, forward strand.
GGGTGTGGGTGTGGGTGTGTGTGTGTGCATACGTGCATGTCAGAGCATCTACTAAATCTAAAATGATTTTGTATAGGGAAATAGCATTGTGAATTATTGTTATCATCATCATCATCATCATCATCATTATTATTTATTATTATTATTATTATTATTATTATTATTATTATTATTATTAATTATAGTGGCAAAAACTATTTTACATTAAGGTGAAGTAATGTGTGTGTGTAATGACATGGGTATGACCTTGAAACATGGTTGTGGTGGTTTATGAGGACATGCCAGATGTCCACGTAATTCAAAATCCTCAAAAATTATATTTAATGGCTCTATTTGACAATCAGTGTTCTTTGAGGGTTGAGTGTTATTGATAAGTGTTTTTAGAGTGTAAAAGACATTACGCCTATGGAGAGTCCTTGTAAACCACCAATACCTGCGTGTGCGTGTGTGTGTGTGTGTGTGTGCTGGTTTAAGGGATTACAGGACATAAATTAATGACATGAGTATGACCTCAAAACATGGTTGTGGTCGTTTATGAGGACATGGCTGATGTCCTTGTAATTTAAAACACTTAAAACGTATAATTAAAGTGCACCTAGTTTACCCCTTTTTTTAGATCTAATATTAATATTATGGTTCCTCTGTGTGTGCCAGTTTAGCTTCAGTTCAAAACACAATTCAGATTTTTTTATTATAATGTGTTAAAGAGTGTCATTTTGGGGGCGTGTACACAGGTCGTTGTTTTATTAAACCGCGCTTTAATTTGTCATGGTTAATTAATCATAAAGGCTTTTCAACACCGTATTTCTGCACAGAACAAAACTGCGGCAACTAAACAAAGTTATGCTAACTGTGTGTTATGCCGAGTTCAGACTGCATGATGTTCAAAGTAGTCGTGTCACAGATGTTTTCACACTGCATGACTATCTGGGCTGCGTTTCGTCACTGCTTTGTTTACACTGCAAGATGAATCGGCGACAGGGAGTTTCACACTGCATGACTTCAAAATAGGAAGAATCGCAGACAACTTTGTCCAAACTTTGTCTCACACGCAAAAACACGTAGTATATCTTTTGTTATTACCTACATAACAAGAAAGAAGCCTTTAATGGGGTAGAAAATGTACATATTTGCTCACCTGGCTTTGAAGGGAATTAGCAATTTCTCCTTAACTTTTTTATATTTTGACCGGGTTGGGTTGTGATATTGCTCACATGACACGTCAAACAGACACGGGGGCTCATGCCAAATTTACACTTTGTCCAAATAAACCTTTTATAGAAAATTATAAAAAGAAAAACTTTTATAGAAAACTTTTTTATAAAAAATTAAACTTTTTTTAAGCTTTTAACTTCTCCTCAACCTCCCGCTGGCCTGCAGGTACCCACACTAGTGAATGCTGCTCTCTCTTGTCTGTAGGCGATCGCTGATGTTATTTTCAGTCAAAACACATTTCACGCGGCATGATTTGAATCGCCGACAGCTCCAGATATTTAGCATGCCAAATATCTCCCAGGCATTGGCGACTCATCGGCGATTCTCTCAGATCGCATCATCATAAGTTCATATTGTGTGATTGTCACTTGCGTGAACAAGCACCGATTTGCCTGTGATTTCAGGCATTTGTCGGCGATTTCTCAAAGCCTCTCGGCGAGTCAATATAGGGGCTAAAATCATGCAGTCTGAACTGAGCATTAGTTTAAAGTTCCGAGCTTGTACACCGAGACTAATTACCACACATACTGGATTAACTTTGACTGAGGCTGTAACTAAGGCAAGTTCGTTATTTCCAATGGAGGGATACACACGCGAGGCAACACCCTCACACTTTACAGCCACACCTTGAGATGACATGGAGCTTCTGTGACCGCGGGAAAGGCAAACGGCTGAAGTATAAGGAAGACGCAATAATAAGGAAAACTTGTTTGCAAACCCACCTAAAGTTACAAACAATGGCGCCGATGACAGCAATCATGTGGTGAATGTTGATCCACCAGCCGAGATCAATCGAGTGTTTTTAGAGAAAGTGCTGAAAGACTCGGTGGATCTGCTGAATCTCGATAGACCTACGTTGCATTCACTGCTTGATCAGCGCAAATGGCCATTAAATATAAAATCTCTGTTGCTCATTCGCAGGAAGTCAATAAGCCTTACATTAAAAAATAGAGCAAGGGTGTTTCTTTGGTGACATCGCTGTGACTCACCCGCTAAAAAATGTCGGACGTGAAACAACAAACTGAGGATATGGTAATGCGTGCCTATCAATCAATATCAGAATCAGAATCAGAATCAGTTTTATTGCCAAGTGTGCTTCACACAAACAAGGAATTTGCTTTGGCTACAGAAGCTTCCAGTGTACATAAAGTGACAAGTGACAACACAGAATAATATTATAAAAGAAGACGATAGACATTAAACAGAGATGCAGTCCAACGATCTGGATGTTGAAATGTATGTACAGATTTGTTATAAATATACAGGTTATAAGGTGCTGTGTGCAAAAGAGTAAGTATTGCATTATATATTGTTATAAGGTGCTGTGTACAAATGCGTAAGGAAAAGTATTGCATTGTATATTATAAGGTGCTGTGTACAAGTGCGTGTGAGAAAGTATTGCACATTTATTGCACGATAGGAGAAATATTAACTGTTCATGAGGTAGATGGCCTGAGGAAAGAAACTTTTCCTGTGTCTGGCAGTTTTTGTGCTCGGTGCTCTGTAGCGCCGGCCAGACGGTAACAGTTCAAACAGGAAGTGTGCTGGGTGCGAGGCGTCCAGGGTGATTTTGCGAGCCCTTTTACTCACTGTGGAAGAGTACAGTTCTTGAATTGTAGGAAGGGTAGTGCCAGTGATTCGTTCAGCAGTCCGGACTATTCGCTGTAGTCTATGGAGGTCAGATTTGGCTGCTGAGGCGAACCAGATGGTGATTGAAGTGCAGAGGATGGACTGGATGACAGCTGAGTAGAACTGCACGAGCAGCTCCTGTGGCAGGTTGAACTTCCTCAGCTGACGGAGGAAGTACAGTCTCTGCTGGGCTTTCTTTACAATAGAGTCTATGTGAGTGTCCCACTTCAGATCCTGAGAGATGGTGGTGCCCAGGAACCTGAATGACTCCACTGCAGCCACAGTGCTGTCCATGATGGTGAGCGGGGGGAGTGCAGGGGGGTTTCTCCTGAAGTCCACTATCATCTCCACCGTTTTGAGCGTGTTCAGCTCCAGGTTGTTGTAACTGCACCATAAAGCTAGCCGCTCCACCTCCTGTCTGTATGCAGACTCGTCACCGTTCCGGATGAGGCCGATAACAGTAGTGTCGTCCGCAAACTTTAGGAGCTTGACGGAGGGATCTTTTGCGGTGCAGTCGTTGGTGTACAGGGAGAAGAGCAGTGGGGAGAGAACACATCCTTGGGGGGCACCAGTACTGATGGTGCGGCTGTCAGACGTGATTTTGCCCATTCTGACTAGCTGTTGTCTATCTGTCAGAAAGCTGGTGATCCACTGACAGACAGAGCTAGGAACAGAGAGCTGGGTCAGTTTGTGCTCGAGCAGTGATGGGACGATGGTGTTGAAGGCAGAGCTGAAGTCCACAAACAAAATCCTTGCATAGTTCCCTGGTTTGTCCAGATGTTGTAGGGTATAATGCAGTCCCATGTTGACTGCATCATCCACAGACCGGTTTGCTCTGTAGGCAAACTGCAGGGGGTCCAGCAAAGGTCCGGTGATGTCTTTCAGATATGCTAGAACCAGTCTTTCAAATGACTTCATGACCACAGATGTTAAGGCGACAGGTCTGTAGTCGTTGAGCCCGGTGATCTTTTGTTTCTTCTGGATTGGGATGATGGTGGAGCATTTGAAGCAGGATGGAACTATGCGCTGTTCCAGTGATCTGTTGAAGATCTGCGAGAAAATGGGGGCCAGCTGGTCAGCACAGGTTCTCAGACAGGCTGGTGAGACACCGTCTGGGCCTGGCGCTTTCCTTCTCTTCTGCTTACTGAAGACCTGACGCACATTATCCTCACTGATCTGAAGATCAGGGGGGGAGAGGGAGATGTGTGTAGGTGTTGATGGCTGTGTAGAAAGATGGTCAGGGCGGTTGTGGCTGGAGGTGGGTAGAGGTGTTAATTGCTGTGTAGAGGGTGTCTGGTCGAAGGTGTCGAATCTGCAGTAGAACGTGTTCAGGTCGTTAGCGAGAAGTTTACTGCCATCGATACTGGGGGGAGATGATTTGTAATTCGTGATGGTTCGCAGACCAGTCCACACTGATGCAGGGTCGTTAGCAGAAAACTGGTTTTCCAGCTTTTTTGCATAGTTCTTTTTAGCTAGACCAATCTCCTTTGTTAAAATGTTCCTGGTCTTGTTGTAGAGAATCCTGTCCCCACTCCTGTAGGCATCCTCTTTGACCTGACGAAGCTGTCTAAGTTTTGGTGTGAACCATGGTTTATCATTGTTAAATGATAAGTAGGTCCTGGTTGGGATGCATAACTCCTCACAGAAACTAATGTATGATGTTACAGTCTCTGTGAGCTTATACAGGTCATTGGTTGCAGCTTCGAAAACACTCCAGTCAGTGCATTCAAAACAAGCTTGTAAGGCCTGCTCTGTGTCGTTGGTCCATCTCTTAACAGTCCTTAATACTGGCTTAGTAGTTTTAAGTTTTTGCCTGTAAGTTGGTATAAGATGAACCAGGCAGTGATCGGAGAGTCCTAGAGCTGCTCTGGCCACGGAGCGATATGCATCTTTTATTGTTGTGTAGCAATGGTCCAGAATGTTATTGTCTCTGGTAGGGCATGTAATGTGCTGTCTGAATTTGGGCAGCTCATGTGTGAGTTTTGCCTGGTTAAAGTCCCCAAGAATTATAAAAACAGAGTCTGGGTGTTTTTGTTCTGTCTCTGTGATTAAATCAGCCAGCAGTGAAAGAGCAGTACTCACGGTCGCGTGCGGTGGGATGTAAACACTGGCCAGGATAAACGAGGAAAACTCCCGCGGCGAGTAGAACGGCTTACAGTTAATGAAAAGCACTTCCACGTCAGGACAGCACATCTTCTTTAACACAGTTACATCCGTACACCACCTCCTGTTAATGTAAAAGCATGTCCCTCCACCGCACGTTTTCCCCGTTGCCTCCGTGTCGCGATCTGCTCTGTACAGCTGGAAGTCCGGTAGTTGTAATGCGCTGTCCGGAATGGCTTCGTTTAGCCACGTTTCTGTGAAGCACAGCGCAGCAGAGCTGTTAAAGTCCTTATTTATGCGTGTGAGCAGAAGTAATTCCTCCATTTTGTTAGGAAGAGAGCGGAGATTCGCGAGATGAATGCTAGGAAGCGGCATTCTGAAACCGCGCAGTCTGTTTTTGATGAGCGCGCCGGCTCGCTTTCCCCGTCTACGCGTCTTGTAACGTTTCCATAGAGACGCGGCTCCGCCAAGGACAACGCTCTGCAAAACGCCGGAGAAGTCAAGAACCGGCTGGTGATCAATTGGTGTGCACTGCAGAATGTTCAGCAGCTCATCCCTGGTGTAACTGATCACGTTGGATGAACACAAAACAGGAAAAACAAACAAAAACATTGCAACAGCTGGAGAGCTTCGCACCGAGGCTGCCATTCTTCGGCGCCTTCCGATGACGTAATATTGGTGCGCGGGCGGACTGCACTCCTACGTGAAGTTGCTGTCAGTCTCAAAACTGCTCCAATTGGTCCAGTTTTTATGTGGTTAAATTGAAGAAAAAAAAGGACTGGGTGTGTTTATATCACCCCAATATGATGGTCTATAAACTATACGTACACACATGTCTGTCCAAACAGCTTGAAAAGTAGATTTTCAATCTTTTTTTGACATTCATAGTCTTTTTCTGTGAAGGTTGTGTGTTATAATAAGAGTTGTTTACAGTATAAAATATATTACACCTATTTAGAGTCCCCGTAAGCCACCAATACCAACATATGTGTGTGTACTTGTGTTTATAACTCAGTAGGGACTTAACCTAGATTGCACACAGACTCATGTGGACTTGTGTCACAGTAGGGACTAAAATTGATGTAAACATGCATATACATCCTACAAAATGGAGTTTTTTGGTTTATGAGGACATGCTTAAAAATGATACATAACGGCATCATTATTTTTGACATTTTCTGTCAGGGTTGGGTGTAGGGTTTTGGCCATCTAATAGGTGGTTTTTACAGTATAAAATACGATACACCTATGGAGAGACCTCATAAACCACCAATATCAATATATGTGAAGATGACTTCAAAATCATGCATAATAAATGATTTGCATTCAGATTATTCTGTCAGTTGACCTCTCTTTTATATTGTGACTCAGACAAGGGGGTTATAACAGAGTTGGGTGTAAGGGTGGGTTTTGGCCCCATAATACGTTTTTTTACAGTAAAATAGACATTTCTTCTATAGAGAGTCCTCGTAAACCACCAAAATCAATATGTGTGTGTGTTTACTTGTTTTTATATCTCAGTGGGGACTTAAACCTGAATACACACGGACTCATGGGGACTAATGTCACAGTAGGGAGCAAAAGTGAGGTAAACATGGGTAAACATGCTTATAAATCACATCAAATGGAGTATTTTAAAGATGTAAAAATGCAGATTGTTTGCTGTGATGGTTGAGTTTAGGGATAAAATATGGTTTGTACAGTAGTAACATTATTACGTCTATAAGAGTCTCCATCGGTATAAAAAACAAGGAATTTTCTGTGGGGACCAAAATTAAGGTAAACGTGGGTAAACATGCCGATAAATAACGCCAAATGAAGTATTTTGAAGATGTAAAAATGCAGATTGTTTCTTGTGGGTGTTGAGTTTAGGGGTTTGTAAGAAATTGTACCGTTTGTAACTTTATTCATTTTTTGTAATTATTTATGCGACGGAAACTACGCAGTATTATTTCATTACTGTATGCCTGAATACTGTTGGATCTGTAGATCTATCTAATATTATAAATAATTTCCAAACAGAGATTCAAGTCATCTTGTGAAATTCTATTCTTAACGCAATACTGTTGTCACGGTCAGAGGCAGAAGAGGGAGACAGATATAGCACAACAGTATGTTTATTGCTGTAACATCGTTTGTAGTTGAAACAGGTAAGGTAAGGCAGTCTAAGGTAAGGGGAATCCAGCAAGGCTAGTAAACGGAGTCACTTCCCTTAATGGAGACGGATGATGATGAGTAGATGCAGAGCTGATGCGGAGCAGTAGCAGAGCACAGGAGAAGGTTCAGGAGAGGTATCGGGAAGGCTGGAGTGATCGTGACCATGTGTGATACTCGACGGTGAGTGTGCGGATAAACGGAGCTTATATTAGGGAGTCCAGAGTGGCAACAGGTGATAATTAGTATTCAGGGGATTGTGCACGGCTGGAGGACGGTCTAGGTGAATTGGAAGGAGAGTGACGGGCTGGGAACGTGACAACTGTATATATCGTAGAATAACAAAATATCGCAATGTTCGATTTTTCCAATGTGTGTGTGTGTGTGTGTGTTCTTATTGACTGCATGGCTATAGATGACAGTAACGGTCTTATTTGTGGAGGTGAGATTCTGTGTGTAAGCTGCTCTGTGTGTGTATGAATGTGTGTGGGACTGTATTATCCCGCTTCAGCCTCATCAGATCCAGCTTACTGTAGTAATGCTCAGATCTTAAGTGTGTGTCTGCTCTGCGTGTCATGAACAGAGAGACGGAGGCAAAGATTAGATTTCGTAACGGTCAGTAAAATGCCCACGTAGAGTCAAGAGCTGAACACAAAGTCAGTCTGACCTTAGAAGAAGAGATAACTGAAACCCTGATACAGAGGTAGCTCCATCATCATTTCACTCTCTCTCTCTCACACGCTCACACTCTTTTTCTCACGCTCTCTTTCTAGTCATCTTTATTTCTATAATGTCTACAATGTAGATTGCATCAGTGCAGCTTAAAGTACAAATGAAATCAAAACTAACCGTGTTGATTTTGTAAGCTAGTGTAGTAGTGAACAATTCATCTGTGTGTCATTAAGAAAACAAATAATACTTCACCCTTCTAATCTTTAATTGAAATCTAAAATTTACTTTGTGTTTGTTTTAAGTTAAATTATAAGATTAGGTCAGTATGAGGTATTGGGTGTGACTAACACTTAACCACGCCTCTCCAGCTGTCAGTTTAGACAACAAACAGAAATGGTGAGCAGGAGGAGTCTGTTAGGTTGTAATAACTCTACACAAACCCTTTTCCCCATCTTTCTGAATGAAACACCTACTTTACTACATCCAATCAGCTCGCAGTATTAAAGCAAGCCACACCCACTGTTTTCTCATTTAATATTCCGTTTCTCTGCAAACTGTCACAATACAAACAAAAAAAATCTAAACTGTCATTTAGGGACTGAAGACACTAAGTGATGAAGTGTTTCAGGTGTAATTTTGTCCCACTTTTTCTGCAAACAAGTCTTAAGAGTGGGCAACAGCACAATGTGTCAACAGCACAAAGTGGTTTAGCATTGTCTTGTTGAAATATGCATGGGTGTCCTTGGAGAAGAAGGTGACATATTGTGCTCCATAATCTCTGTACACTTTTCCGCATCAATGGTGCATCACAGAAGTGCAAGTTACCTTTGCCAAGGACACTAATACAACCCCATACCATGACAGACCCTGGCTTTTTGGACTGATAACAGTCTGGATGATCCTTTTCTTCTTTGGTCCAGAGCACACGGCGTCCATTTCTATACCTGAAAGACTAATTCATCTGACCACAGTACATGTTTCCACTGTGTGATGATCCATCCCAGACACCTCAGAAACCAGAGAAGTCGACAGCGCTTCTGGACACTGTAAACATAGGGCTTCATTTTGGCACAGTACAGTTTTCACTGGTATTTGTGGATGTAACATATACATGTAACAAATTGTGGTACTTGACAAAGGTTTGCGGCAGTAGTCCTGAGCCCAGGTGGTGATATGGCTTATAGATGAATGAGGATTCTTGAGGCAGTGCCGTCTGAGTGTACAGAGATCACGGTTGTTCAGCTTAGGCTTGTGCCCTTGTCCATTACGCACTGAAATTCCTGCAGATTCCTTGAATCTTTTAATGATGCTCTGCACTGTTGACGGTGAAATGTCTTCCTCTCTTTTTCTGAGGAACATTGTTTTTAAACATTTCAATCATTTTCTCATGTATTAGTTGGCAAACTGGCTATCCTCGGCCCATCTTTGCTCCTAAAGGACTAGACCTTTCTTGGATGCTGCTTTTGTACCAGATCATAATTACATACTACAGTTTACCTGATTACTAGCCCTAAACTGCTCCTTTCACAACTGTTTTTGGAATGTGTTGCAGGTCTGAATGACAGGAAAGGATGAATATGTACAAATGAATTGAAGTTGACCAGACAAAACATGAAATATTTTGTGTTCATATTCTCTGCAATGAAATACAAGACTGGAAATCGCTACTTTCTCTTTTTATTTGAGGTTTCCATACTGTCCCAACCTTTTCTGATTTGGGGTTGTAACAATAATAATATCAATAACAGCATAAAGTATTTTCCATTAAATTGAATTAAAAGCTTCGGCTCCAGTTGGCTGTGACAGTCTCACATCTGGACCCTAGAATCTCTATAGTTTTGTCTGTGTTCTGAAATGGACAGATCTGTATCTTTGATCGTCCTCTAGATCTGCTCACTGGACGCTGGTATTGATCACAGAGCACTCTGGGAAACAATCAGCGTCATATTAATTCAGACAAATCCCTCTTGCGTTTCACCTTCCCTTAACCCTCATCCTTTTCTCCATGTCTTTCCTTTTATTCCTGCATCTGTTTAGGCAGGTCAAGCTCTTTCGTAATCTTCATTGGTTTTTGTTTGTGTATCCCTCAGACTCATTTTTTATTTACATCCTCCTCTGTTTTCGGCTGTCTCTGTAGTATTCATCGATCTGTGGCCGTCACTGTATATGTCTGTATATGAAAATTAAACCACACAGCTGGACACTTTAGGATGGATGTTCTGGAACAATAGCAAATCGCTTAACTTGTTTATTCTTGCTGTAGTAAGATGGATGGGGTATGATCACGTCCTTCAGAAATGGAGTTTTGTGTTATGATAGAGTGCACATTGGCTTGGGGAACCTGAAAATATGCAGTTTTTAAATTTTTTTATCATGATTCTAACACGTAGAAACATAAATAATTTAGGAAACAATTTGTTTGTTTAATTTTTTTGGTGCTTTCAAATATGAAATTTAGGCCCTTTCCTTAATCTTCCCTTAAGCCTTTCCCCCCACCCCTACCCTGGTTTTGTGTGTTCACATGAAGGGGTAGGGGTGTCCTAGTTCTCTTTAGCTTGAAGGCGTAGGGCTAAGGGGAAGGGCTAGATAGCCCTTGAAATGGATATTTTTCAGGACCACACTCGAAACCAAGGGGTAAGTTAATATTCTGTTTCTCTGAAAACTGTCACTATGCGAAAAAAAAATCTAAACGGTCATTTAGGGACTAAAGACACAAGTGATTAAGTCTTTCAGGTGTAATTTTGTCCCATTCTTCCTGCAAACAAGTCTTAAGGGGTCTTCAGGGGGTCTTCGTTGTCGCATTTTTAACTTCAACACATTCTCTATTGGAGACAGGTCAGGACTGCAGACAGGCCAGTCAAGTACCTGTATCCTCTTCCTCCGCAGCAGGACTTTGTAATGTGTGCAGAAGGTGGTTTTGCATTGTCTTGTTGAAATCGTGTTTCAGACTCGAAACCAAGGGGTAAGATAATTTACCAGAAAACACCAGCTACAACAGCAGCGTGGCTGCACACGGAAGTCAGGAGATATATGGTGCTTTTATGGCCAAAAACTACACTCTTTGGTTGTGTGTAAAGTGTGTTGTAAGTCCTATGAAAGAAGCAGTTGTGAAGACTTAGAATGACGTGAATGGGAGTAAATAATGATCGAATACTTTGGAAGCACCAAGCAAATTAAACAACCGATGCATCCCAAATTGCATACTTATGCACTATTCTACGCCATTTTGAAGCATAAATAGTGTAAGTAGCGCGTTCACAATGAAAACTCTAAAAATATTAAGTGCACTTTAATTACCCGGATGATGCACTCATTCAACCGGTAAAATGAAGTGTGGACTAATGGACACTTTATGCACTCATCGACTGCAGCTTTGCGCACTTTTTTTTACTTTATTTATTTTGGACAGTGAAAGCAAAATTCTCCTACAAGAGTGATTATAGCGCCTCCTGATGGTGAATGCGGTCATACTCATGCCAGGTATTATTTGGTATTTTGGTCATTTATTTCACTAAATTGGCCACCGTCAAACGTCATCTAGGAAACAGTTTGAACTTCCGCTTAGTAAAAAAGTTATTAGTGTTCTGTTTGGGACAGCACTACATACATATACTATGCTGTTGAGTGTGTAAGCGCATAAGTACTTAGTGCATAAGAGCGTAATGTATAGTGTGCCATTTGGGACGCAGCTATAATTCTCTTAAATAATGTTTCTATATGTACTGTAACAATAACAAATCTCGTAAGATGTATGACTCTCAGATGAGGGATTTAGGCCACATCCAACCCTGGGGAAAGTACCTGGTCTAGTGTTTGCCCAGAAAAAGTTTTGAATGAGGTTGCTGAACCAATTTGAGCTGAGCGGCTGAATGGAAAATATTTTATAAACACATTGCATCTCATACATTCATTTTCTTGTCGGCTTAGTCCCTTTATTAATACAGGATCGCCACAGCGGAATGATCCGGCAACTCATCTAGCATGTGTTTTACACATACACTACGGCCAATTTAGCTTACCTAGTTAACCTATACCACATGTCTTTGGTCTTGTGGGGGAAACTAGACCACCTGGAGGAAACCCATGCCAACACGGGAAGAACATGCAAACTCCACACAGAAATGCCAACTGACCCAGCCGAGGCTCGAACCAGCGTCCTTCTCGCTGTGAGGCAATTTACCTAGCCACTGCGCCACCGTGAGGCCTGCATCTCATACATCAAACATTTTTTTAAACATGTCATTTCCGATGTCGAATTTTCTTTGCCTCGTCACATAAAGGTCATGGTTTTCGATGTCCATTTTACTTCACCTTCATCACCTAAAGGTCAATGAGGCAGTCTGCAGTGTTGGCTGCATGATCATTGAGCTGCAATGTGAATAATCTATTGGAAATTCTAAATTAATTAATGCTTAATTCTAAAATAATCAATACCTTACTGTAGTTGTGGCATGGTGTGTTTCTCTGAGATAAGAAATCCCACTTAAGAGCTGCGATTTTTTTTAACTGAAGTCATTTATCTTTGAGACGTGCGATTGTTTTCTGTCACCTCTATGCTAATGGAAGCCAGTTTTAAAGCCCTGTTACTGTATTGATCATCATGAGCGGTAAACTGTCACCAGTCTCCTTCACTGGAGTGAATAAATCATGATGGAAGCTTGTGTCGGATACATTTCCAGTCCAGACTCGAGGGAATTTGTGCTGGTGGTGCAATTATCTAACTGGGTCTGTTTAAAGGCTCAAAAGAATCATTACTGGAGAACCTTCTGGTCACGTCTTGGAAAGACAGTGTAGTATTCAATCATCATTTACTCCCATTCATTTCATTCCAAGTCATCATAACTGCTTCTTTCAATGCACTTTTTTACATACAATGAAAGAGTGTAATAACCCGGAACTGCCAAGGGTCACAAATGCACCTTATAAGTCATCCACAGAGTTCAACCTGAAGCTTATTTGTAAATTATTCACTGCCAACATCTCAGACGAGACTTACAGCCAGGATTCCATTCCTAACATCAAAATATAGAAACAGAAATGTATTTGTTGAATAAGAACATTGAATTTAGAGAACATTACACCCAAGTGGGCGCCACGGTGGTGTAGTGAGTAGCACGTTCGCCTCACAGCAAGAAGGTCGCTGGTTCGATCCCTGGCTAGGCCAGTTGGCATTTCTGTGTGGAGTTTGCATGTTCTCCCCGTGGTTGCGTGGGTTTCCTCCGGGTGCTCCGGTTTCCCCCACAGTCCAAAGACATGCGGTACAGGTGAATTGGGTAAGCTAAATTGTCCATAGTGTATGTGTGTGAACGAGAATGTATGAATGTGTTTCTCAGAGATGGGTTGCAGCTGGAAGGGCATCCGCTGCGTAAAACAAATGCTGGATAAGTTGGCGGTTCAATCCGCTGTGGCAACCCCGGATTAATAAAGGGACTAAGCCGAAAAGAAAATGAATGAATGAATGATTACACCCAAGTGACTAATCAACTGTCTATTGTTGGTTGCTAGGTTACCAATACTACAGTGAGCTGCTCTAACAACTTGATGTAAACCCTCTAAGGCCCCGTTTACACTAGTGCGTTTTCATTTTAAAACGCATGAGTTTTGCTACTGTTACGCCATCCATCCACACTACGCCGGAGTTTTCGATGTGCGATAACGAAGCATTTTGAAAACGCTGGAGAGGCCGTTTTCATTCTAAAACGCTGCTGCCTCGTCTCAGTGTGGATGGGGGAAAATGGATACCTTTATCCTTCCCTTATTCGTCAAGCGCACATGGCTATAACGTCACCGGCAGACGGCAGACCGGCCTTTACTGTAAACACTGTATTTTCGATAGCCATGGATGTTTTATATTCATTTGTTACTTTAAGTAACAACTCAACCTCGTCGTCTGTCCTCTAAAAGACCTCTCTTGCTTTCTTTACCATCACGTTCATCGTTCAACCAGCGTTTGTTGACTAACAATAACCAAATGCTGAGCGAGACACGTGCTTCCTGTTCATACTTGAACGCGCATGCCCAGAGTGCGCGAATGGTCACGTGATATACGTTTCTGGTGGAGGGAGATCTGTTGAGAGACCCTAGTGTGGACGCGTATTGTTTTTATGCTAAAACGCCGTTTTAAAACTAAAACGCACTAGTGTAAACGGGGCCTAAGTCCCTTTAATGGTTCTTTTCCACTGAGTGGTACGGTACAATATGGTACGGTTCGTTTCGTTTCGATACGCTTTTCTGGCTTTTTCCCACTGTCAAAAGGGTACCAAAAGGCGGAGAAAGATGCGTTACTGAATGCTGTTGGTTTACAGACATATGTCAAGAGAATTAAAACAAAGAAACCACCAGTTTTAAATGCACAGCCGAGACATTACATCATACTAATACATACATATAATAACAAGCCATGGTTGACCTGAGCTCAAACAAACTTTGTCGTCCTCTTGATGAACAGCCACAAAGCCAAGAAGAAAGGCAGAATCTACCTTGTGCCTTGTTGTTGTCACGGATGAGGTTGGGGAAAAGGAGAGCGAGAACTCAAGTGCAGCAAATGAGACTTCTTTATTAATAATAAAATTAAATTAAAGGCAAAACAAACAACCCCGAGGGGGAAAACATTAATAAAACAAATAAACAAACAAACTTAACAGGCTGGCAGGGATCAGGGCTTGGATCAGGACTGGAACAAGACATGAGGACAAGACTGGGGTATCATTGACGTGAAACAACACGTAAATATTAAACAACACTGAACTGAACTGAACTCAGCTATATACTAGCTAATAATATACTAGCTAATAACTAAACTGACATTTTCAATTTACTATAACCTTCTATGTGAAGCTGCTTTGACACAATCTACATTGTAAAAGCGCTATACAAATAAAGGTGAATTGAATTGAATTGAATTAAATTGAAACGACGATGATCGACAACGAACTGGCACAGGACAGCAGACATGAGGAGAATTTAAAGCAGAAATAATTAACAAACAGACAGGTGAACATGATAGACTAATAATGGGTTAACAAGGAGGGTGGGGCTAGACAATAGACAAGAGAGTGCATGACAACACAAGCCATGCACTCACATAGAGACTAGAACGCGCAGCCAATGAGAGAACTCATTAACTGCGTGCTCACATGACGACACAAGCACGTGGTGTATGTAAACACACACACACCACGTGCTAAACACAACAACAGAGGACTGAACGCAAGACACAAGCACACGATAAAATGAAAACATCTTACCATGCGCTCACACACGCAGCGTGCATGTTTCAACCCAGCGCCACCCGAAACAGAACCCGACTAGACTTAAAGGCGCTGGGATTGAAACGCACGCTGCAGACAAACAATCACAAGGACGAGAGCACGCAAATTGCGAACACGCCCAAACCCTACGCGCCCGCAATTGGCACTCATACAGAGACACAATGACAACACACAGGACTAGACAGAGCTAGTGTCTGGACTCTACCACCAAAACACGAATTAACAAGACTGGAGTGGCAGAACCCTGACAGTTGTTGTTTACAAGGCCGTCTAAAGCACGGTTTCGCTTTCTCACTGTGTTCATCGCACGTCAATGTTTGAAATAACGAACTTTTTGAACTGATGATGATAATGTGTGCATGATTATTGAAGGGCTTTTGACATCCATACCTTTTCAGAAAATGACAAACGCGAGAGTGAACCGTGAAAAACAAAGAACAACCAGAAAAAAACAAAGGAGCAAATGATTCTTTCAGCAACCTTAAAGATGAACAAACCGCCTTGTTTTACAATTATCATCACCTTCTAGACTATTATGAACTCGGAATGGCATAATTACTATCTAACAGAGGTTACATATGCTGGTGAAAATTACAGATACAAAGGTTTGCACTGACTGGGCTATGTGTTGCATGTTTTTGAACCCAAAAATACCGTACCGTACTTTACCACTCAGTGGAAACAGGCCCTAAAGCTAGTCATTTCACTTGGCAGTCATCATGGAAACCCCTCCATGTAGTTTTCCACAGATGGAAGATCAAATACCTACATTAAGAAAAACTTGTTTGTTGCTGTTGTTGTTGTTTTCAGACTTGGCAATAAACTATAAACCTCCCTTACCCACAAAACCTATTATCTTTAGCTTTGACACGACAGAAAAATGACACTGCTGAATATTGTCCGCCTCCAGTCCTCACCGCACATCTCATAGCCATCTGTCTGAGCTGAGAGAAAATCCATTTAATTCTGCTCTTCACAGGTGTGTGTGTAAGGATTTGTGCGACCTGCGTGAGCAAACAAAATTTTGCTGAGTCAGCCTGTGGACAGGAATGAATTAGCGAACCAACATCATTAACAGCTTTCACGTACATCTACATTTGGCTTGTATTTACAGTTGAAGTCAGAATTATTAGCCCTCCAATTTCTGTTTTGGAATTTTTTTTCAACATTTCTAACCATAATAGTTTTTAACTAATTTTTAACTGATTTTAACTGATAATATTGTCACTGATTTATTTTATCTTTGCCATCATGACAGCAAATGAAGTACACTGACCTCAGCTGTATCTAGATTTTCATTTTATGGCACCTTTAAGATGCAGTTGTGTACGTTTTAATGTTTTAATGTCGTACAACTTAAATGTTGAACACATCATACTCATGAGTTAAGAGTAATTAAGCACATTTTATCAATAACTAAAGTGAATGCAATCCAATTTGAGGAGTCAGTACAGGCATCTTGCTTTCACTGAGCCGCCAGGTTCATTTATAATTCATTAAAAAACAAGAGAGCTCATTCTGGCAGGGTGTGGAAAGCTGTTGTACCCCATTTTACATCAACACAGCGTGAAATATCTGCAGGGCGTTATAATCCTTATCATTTTCATGTTGGCCTGGACAATTTTCACTATGTCTTGAAGCTGAAGGCACATCTTAGGCCCAGATAGATTTGTCTTGTGATATCTTTTGTGTGCCACTGAGGTTTTGAAAGGTAAAACACATTTCTGGATTGTCTTTTTTCAAATCCTTGAACAGCATTCTTGTTGAATAAGGAGGCTTTCACACCTGCCTCATTTAGTTTGGTTAAAATGTACAGAGTTTGTTTGCCTTTTTGGTGCATTGCTTCATTTGTGGTGAAAACAAGATCCAACTGAGGTAAATGAAAAAAGTACTTCACCTTTTTGGACTAAACCAGCTGCTGTAGTTGGCACAGTTATGCACTATGATTTTGGATTAGATCCACTTGTTTGGGAGACAAGGCAAGTCTCTCATATATTATGGCCCAATCCCAATTCTTCCCAATTTCCCTAAAGAGCAACTAGCTTGATCTGGAATTGAACATAATGGTTCGACAGTAGGATTGGAGATGGCTTGTCCCCCAGTCCTGCTGCCGGACCGACTAGATGGGTACTACATGGGGGCTAAAAAGAGGAGCAAAACCTAGGCCTCCCGTCCCCTTCTTCCCAAAGGTACACAGTGAGCTCATATAGGCATGGAGGGTGCCTTTCTCCACTCGGTCCTTGTGCACTTCTGCCATCACTTCCTTTGATGGCGAAGCGGCCAGGGGGGAATGAGGCTATTTCTCAGGTAGAATTTGCTATCGCAGTCAATCTTTGCCCCAATCCACTTGGAGGGGTCAGCTGAAGCTTCCATCCAAAGCATAAAGGTTATCTGCATCTCTCGCAGCCAGAGCCTACACCACTGCAGGCCAGGCAACCTCCACTCTATGTGCTATGGCCACCTACCAGTTGGCTGAGCTGCACGAGAACGGTAACCCCCATGTTTTCATATGTCGTGCTCCCCCTGGTTAGGGTTAGTCCGTATGCCCATATTGTCATCCGGTCTCCCCAGCTCCTCAGTCTCCCCTTCGGGACTGGCAGCCTTTCTCAATTTACTGTCATACTTCAAAATTCCTTGTCTAAATTCAGCTAGGTGAAAGTCTCATATTCCATATTCAATAAAGTAAGGGCCTGAGGGCATTTGGCAAACTTGGCAAACTTCTCACCAAAGCCATGATGAGGTCCAGCTGCTGTCATTCTAACATGGTATTAGAGTTCCTGACCTGATGGGGAAGTCCTGGTTACCGACAAAAGGAGGGAACAGAAGTGCTGTGTCTCAATAGCGGGCCCTTTAGCTGATAGCTGTATGTTCAGTGTCTTCGGCAATAAAAGCCTGTCTTAATCTCCTTAGCTGGTGTCTTTATGCTCAGCTGATTGTATTTTTCATTAGCTGCAAGAGCTGCACGCTGCCAATTCATAGTCATTTAATGGCCCGTTTTCTTACTCTTCAGATTGATTGGTTATCTAGCGATACCCCCAAAGTGTTGTTCCGTCACAGCATTTCTGTTCCCTCTTCGGGGAACGTGGGGGAAACGTCCATAACTGGGACGTTATCTCCTCATATTGTCAGCATGTGCTGTTTTCTACTTTCTGATTGTCCATCGTGTTTGGGTTACACCAAATTAAGAAGACACAAATGAGACATTTGCGACAAACGCATTGCGTATTTCATGTCATTCACCTACGAGATGGTGATACGCCTCTGTTCTCCTGTTAGCATTGATTTGTATGCAATTTATTTCAAACTGTTAAACTGAAACTTCTTCAGTTCAGATTAGTATGATTATAAATGCAACTCTATAATCATTCATTTAGAAGTGTCTTGTCTCTCTTTTAAATCTTACAGATCGTCTTCCGCAAAATCAGTGACGTGAAACGAGAGGAAGAGGAGATGCTGCGGAGGAAGAATGAAGCTCCTCTGAATCTTCCTCCAGACCACCCTGTGCGCCGTCTTTTCCAGCGCTTTAGGCAGCAGAAAGAGGCTCGTCTGGCGGCAGAGCAGGCCAATCAGGAAGAGCAGGATGTGGAGAAAGGTAAATCAGAGCAAACAGTGGTAAAAGAGATCACCTCACCCACCAGCATCATCACAGTAACGGAGAGTCCAGCCAAGCTGGATACCTCTTCCCTAACCACACCATCCTCCAGAACATTATGCCGAGCAAAACTGAACACTCCCCTAGCCCCGAATACAGCACAAAAATCAGTAGAAGCTCCCAAAAGTAAAGGCTGGAGCCGGTTTAAGGAAGCCACGGCCAAATCTGACCTCTCCTTAAGTTCTGTGTCCAAAGCCGAGTCCATGGAGATGCTGCCAGACAGGACTAAATCTCAAGATGAATTGTTATCCCTGAAGAAGACAGACTCCTGTGACAGTGGCATCACCAAGAGTGACCCGCGCCTGGACAATATGGGCAGTGCCGGGACCCCTCAGGAACGGAGCCCCGTTCAACCCGAAGAAAAGCGCCTGTTTTACCCCATCCCAGAGCACAGTCTGCAGGCCTGCTTCTCGGAGCTGAGGCAGGATCTGCAGGGGGATATCCACTCGCTGGGCTGCAGGATGAGTGTGCTCGAAAGACAGCTAGCAGAGATGCTAAGACTGCTCACAGAGAGAAACTCCTCAGGATCTGCACAGTTGTACCACAGTTCAAGACCAGACTCGCCTGATTCAGAAAAGGATGACAATATATCTTCATAATATGTGTTTTAATGGGATAGTTCACCCAAAACAGTATAATTTAGGCCCAATTCCAATTCCACCAATTTTAACATCCCTACAATATGTAACTTTCGGTGACCCAAAAGATGGCCATTTATTTTTATTTGGTAAAAACAAGTGATTACCCTTTTTTTCAGCTTATTTATGCTTTTTGAATGGGTTCTAGATGTTTCCTTCAACAACTTTTAATGTTGAAAAAAAAAGAAGTGACTTTTACTGATATTTTTAAAAGTTTAAAGTGATGTATCGTATCGTTTTTTTAATGGTACAAAAGCCTGGCAGTACTTCTTATGTTATTTTCCAGTACTTAATTCTCTATATATTATTTCTTATAGATTATAATATTATTTCAAACAACTACAATGGCAATACGCTTATTTCACGCAGCCGACATTTTAAAACACGAATGACAGGCTGCGGTGGGAAAAAACCCGGAAGTAGAGGACCAGCACTGTAAACATTGCAACAATATGCTATGTACTACAAACCTCCAGCTGTTGCCACATTTTCAATATGCAGATTTTGTGTAAAGATCACTTTAATATCAGTGAGTTCAGTTTAATTTAAACAATTAAAGGCATATTAGGCATCAAACAACATCACAATCTATTTAAGAGTAATACACTTATGTGTCCTCCTAGTCCTACTTCAGTTCAAGGCAGCAGGTAAATACTGTGGGGACGCTTACCTGCTTCAGCCTATGTAACCCGGTGAGCGATAAAACAATGCAGTCCTCTGTTCACACCCTCATGTTGTCTGTGATAGTGTTGTCCCGGTACAAGTTTTAAAAACTTTCATTTCCCCCTAAAATTTAAGAGCTGTGGAGTGCGTAATTTCAGTACTGAAATTTATAATATATATATATATATATATATATATATATATATATCAATTTCAGTACTGAAATTCAGTATCGTGACAGGTCTAATATAGTGATAGAATCAGTTCCTTAACTTAAGCTTGATAAATGGTGTCTAAACCATGTGTTTGGGAAAGAAAACCTTAGCTAACTAGTGCCATTTACCTTAACTTAGCTGAAAATGCTATCCCTCTGACATCCCTTTTTATTTTCACTATCCATTCAGAACGGACCTCCGGGTCACTCGGACAGCAGTGAAATGATATAATTGCAGGTAAACAACATTCCTGTGTGACTCGATTTCACTTTTAAAATGGCCGCCGCGTGAAATCTGTCTATAAAAGTTCCTTTGTTAAACTGTAGTGGTGAATTTACAACATCGAAGGTGGATAGAGCAAAGATCAACATCCCATAATGCAATTCACCACCGTAAATAAATCGCAATAACACAGGAACTGTTAATTAACGGATATGTTTTGCAGTGTAGGATGTGAATCATTCTGATGAAAAACTAATGCTTTGTGTTGCTGCAGTATGAGTTGACTATTGATGCTGACGTAAGACAAATTATCTGATTTGCTTGTCCTGACGCTCTATTCCTGTTGGCTGATGTTTGTTTTCATCTTTTTCTATTAGCATTTGTTGGGTCCTGAGAATCTGATTGTCTTTGCTAATTACTGTAGCATCTTTAGTTCGGAGTAGGGCTGCACACTATATGGTTTCAGCATCGATATCGCGACGTGCGCATTCGCAATAGTCACACCGCAAGATATGCAAAGTTGAGTCTGAATTAGGGTTGATGAAAGATTGGAGCGAAAGATTGAAGCAGTGTACTGACGCTGTGACACGTTACCTGATAAGACCGAAGAGTTGTTAGAGACAAGATTAATTAAATATCATGTTTAACAACTATAGTGAGACACCATCCAGTGGTACATCCTTGATAAACTGTCCGACATGCACTGCTCTCTGGGGTTTTGTGCTCAAAGCACCCGCTGACTGCCTGGAGCTCAGACGTGTGCATATGCTAGAGTGCATGACAAAGAGAGTATGTGTTTGTGTCACGTGATGTGTGTTTTCAGCAGTATAGTGTGGATGGAGAACTGTTCAGAAATGCTAGATGAAACACCAGTGTGGATGTGGATCGTTTTTGGTCCATACCTGCCAACACTCCTGTTTTTCCTAGGAGTCTCCTGCATTTCACATCCGTCTCCCGCCACCCTCCCAGTTTGTTATTTCTCCCAGCAAACTCCCGTAATTTGTATGTCCCAATGCAGTTTCAAAAAAAGCACTTTTGTTCATATTTGTCAAGTTGCCAGATCTTGAATGAAGTTTATTACCTCACACAATTGATGCAATATTCAAATCTTGTAACATATTTTACCTCCATCTGGCAACACGGTGGCAGTAGCAACAAGCAGCTGCGTCAGTAGTAGTACACATGATGGAAGGAAAAGAGTCAGGCTGTGCTTTCGCAAAGAAAAAGATATATACATGTAAATTTACCAACAATTTGGACGGAAGAATTCAAGTTTTTGTCTAGAAGCCACCTTGACGACGCAGACGCTTTCTGCAAAATGTGTCGTATTGATTTTAATGTCAGACACAGTGGGAAAAACGACATTACTCAGCATGTGAAATCACAACGGCACTAAAATTGTAAATTATGTTAAAATTATTAATAATGTCCAATTACTTAGAGATTTTATTGTTATCGCTTCGTTTTAAAAGACCTCATTGTGTCACCGGGAGCCATGGATATGTTTGTTTTGTTATTCGTATTCTCCTCCTCCTCCTATCTGCCATCGGCGATGGACGATGACATCATCTATCGACCCAACCCTAGTCTGAATTATAGTTAACCAGGAGCCACAGAATTGTGTGTAATTACTGTATTCATACAGAATATATATATATGATTTATGCAAAAAAGTGCTTGTTTTTTTTGTAAAGCTAATTTTTAAATAATAATTACTGTGAAAAGCTCTGTGCAAACGAACTTGAATTGAAGCTGAATTGAACAGTCCACATTTACATTTCAAAGTGAAAACAAGATTATTTTGCTTACACCTCTGGCAGATAATTTAACTTGTTTTAAAGAAAAACTCTTCATTTTGACTAAAATGAACAATATTTTTACTTGATCAAAGCATATTTTTAGATATTTGAACTAGAAATGAGAAGCAAAGCATTTATTGCAATGGTCTCCAACTCAATTCCTAGAGGGCCACAGCTCTGTGTAGTTTAGCTTCAACCACCTCCAACTCACACCTGATTAATAGTCTATAGTTGTCTTGAACAGCTCAATTAGTTGGATCAGCTGTGTTTGATCAGGGTTGGAGTAGAACTGTGCAGAGCTGCGGCCCTCCAGTTTGAGACCACTGATTTATTGCATTGTTCATTCATTCATTATCTTTTCGGCTTAGTCCCTTTATTAATCTGGGGTCGCCACAGCGGAATGAACCGCCAACTTATCCAGCATATGTTTTACGCAGCGGATGCCTTCCAGCTGCAACCCATCTCTGGGAAACATTTGTACACATCCATTACGCCCCAAAGTCTAGGGGAAAAACATAATTGGCGTAATAAACGAAAAACAAATGTTGTGGGTGGTGGATTTCCCCAAAACAAACTAACTTAATTCAAAGAGACCCCTTTGGTCGACAACCAAACTCAGACACTTGTTTAAGAGTAATTAAATTGATTTATTATAGTAAAGTATTATTTAATGAGCAATTCTTCAGGGTGGCCACAGGCCAAAATAACAAACAAAAGAATCTACAAAGTAAAATGAACTAAATTACCTATAATTATTTAAAATAAATACAGAAAGCTTACCTGTCTCCCTAACATAAACAAAGTCAAAAGTAATCAAATAAATCAGCAGGCCACCCCTACAAGCTCGAACTCTCAAAATAGTCAAGCAAACAGATAAACAATAGCACAAGATGGAATACACGGTTGGTCGTCGGCCAAAGGGAAAAAGAGGGAAATCCAGGAGCTCCACTCCCAGCAACCGTCATGTCACGAATGAGCTCCCCGACCCAGGCCGGAAGGTCTTATTTATAGGCCTTCTGCGACCAGCAGCCAATCAGGGCATAGACCTCACCGCAGTAGGAGCCTGTGAAAGAAGAGAACACCACAAGGAGGCGGGACAAAACAAAATACACATATAGTGCGCAACAAAAATAAACTTCAATCGTAACAACATCCATTCACACTCATACACTACGGACAATTTAGCCTACCCAATTCACCTGTACCGCATATCTTTGGACCTGTGGGGCAAACTGGAGCCCCCGGAGGAAACCCACGCGACCACGGAGAGAACATGCAAACTCCACACAGAAATGCCATCTGACCCAGCCGAGGCTCGAACCAGTGACCTTCTTGCTGTGAGGCGAACATGCTACTCACTATGCCACCGTGGCGCCTTGATTGCATTGTGATTATTCAATTTCTTTAACTGAATACTGTTCGACTCCCCAAAAAACTGTATTTAAATCTCAATATTTATCGCAAACACATCGCAATATCAGATTTTTCCAATAGCTCTAGTTCAGAGTGAATTGGTCTTTTATATGTACAGTGAACATGTGTTGGTCCTATTAGAGTCGAAGCTAAACTGACCTCAAGCCGTGTTTTACTTTCAAGATGAATATTTATGTTTTTACTGAAATACTTGTGTTGATTTATTTTTTTCATCTGTAGATGTACCTTGGAAACGACACTTTGGCTCTTTATTGTTGGAGTAAAATACATATATAGGGTTGAAGTCAAAATTATTCTTATTTTTCAGATATTTCCAGCATGAAGTTGAACAGATTTAGGAATTTTTCACAGTATTTCCTCTAATATTGCTTCTTCTGGAGAAAGTCGTATTTGTTTTATTCTGGCTAGAATAAAAGCAGTTTTTAAATGTTTTAAAGCCATTTTAAGGTCAATATTATTAGCCCCCTTCAGCAATATTTGTTTCTGATTGTCTACAGAACAAACCACTGTTACACAATGACTTGCCTAATTACCCTAACTTTAAATGTCACTTTAAGCTGTATACTAATATCTTAACAAACATCTAGTAAATTATTATGTGCTGTCATCATGGCAAAGATAAAATAAATCAGTTATTACGAATGAAACTATTATGTTTTAAGAGTTCACACTTAGCTCATGATTGATAATAAATCTTGTTTGGCATTCTGTCCCGGGAGAGAGCCTTGAGCTCACAATATCCTCAAGCCTGGGGCTCCCTCCCATTTGCAGAGCAAGAGGGGAGTTTGAGCTCAGGTAGATCTCGAAGAACTCCCCTGCTGTTTGAAGCTAGTGAACAATTAAGGATTTTTATGAAGACATAACTACTTACTAGGAGCATGTCTATAGTGCATATTTAGATTAGTCAATTAACTTAAGTTGCATGTCTTTGGACGGCCGGAGGAAACCGGGGGAACTCCATACGAGCATGGGGAGAACATGTGCACTCTGCACAGAAACATCGACTGGCTTGGTGAGGACTAGAAGCAGTGACGTTTTTGCTGTGGGGCATCAAGGAAAGCAGGAGGAGTAGAGGAGGAAGGGGGATTCTTCAAAACAAAGATGACTATGGTATGGAACTTGAGGTATTTATGGAGACTTAGGAATCTTCTAATTGGTGAATCATGAATTGGATAATGCAGGACCAGCCGTGATCAATCATAAACACGTGATGCTCTCGAAATTAGTTTAGAAATAAACTTCACTTAGAAATGTGTTTAGGGGAAGAAACATACAGGAGGGCTAATAATTCTGACTTCAACTGTATATACTTATGAAATATGAACATTTATTATATGGATAAACGCGTATAACACATATATAATGGAATATATCACTATAATGAACGTTTTTGTACAACGGTTGACATTTTTCAGTATGATCATTTAAACCTACAGATATTTGTATGTGTGAAACTGCCGTCCGTCTTATTCTTGCTTCGGTTTTGAAGTCTAATCATACACAAGATGAGACAAAAGGTTTATATAATCATCTGAATGATGATTAGATGCAAACATCAAGAGTTTTGAGATTATTTTCTACTTCTATCCTGCATGGGATGTTGAAGTAAGGCTTTTAAGATCTTTAAGTGAGGCTGACGACAGTCTGTAAGCCGACTATTTGGTTCATTTGAGTATACTGTTTTTTATTAGAAAAGACTATGTAGCTTGTTTATGTGCTGAATGCAGATGCAAATTTCTCCTGTTGGTGAATTCCTGATGGGTGTTTATTTTTTATTTTTGAAGTGCATACGAAGTGTGACTCGTTTATTTTATATGAACTTCAACATGCAATAAGAGGACATTATGGTCCTTATTTTGGTCCGTTATTATGGCCCATCGTTTTGTAATATCAAAAAAGTATACGTACAATTATGTATTTACCAATGTTAGCAAATGCACGAAGCTAACAAACTAGCTGGTGGTTAAGCAATACTGATATAACTGTGTAAGTTCCTAAACGAGGCGTCGATGTCAGAATAAATGAAGCATGAAATAGGCTGCAGTGGTGTTCATGTAGCATGTGATTTTTAGCAATCTCGCCAGAAATCCATTGCCATTTATGAAGTCCTTCCTCTTTCATAAAAGTCAAGAAGCTGCCGGAGTGTTTTTGTGTTTGGTAGCTCGTCCAAAACATTGAAGTGTTGAACATTTTGCAAAATTTGCACTTGAACGGGTTTATTGTTTGATTCAATGTACAGTATATCCTGTATGCACTGTGACTCCATGGGACTCTATGATTGTAATTTCTTTTCTATTCTGATTTTAGTTGAAATATTATCAGAAAAATGAAAAGCTTGAATAATAATAATCTTAAAGGCACAGTTCACCCACAAATTCAACTCATCCTTCACTTGTTCCTAACCTTTCCAGCAGGCACAGGATGTCAACATGAAATCATATTCACATTGTACCTCAACATCATGGGGACGTTGCATTTTGTTTGGAAATGACAATCAGGTTGACCTCAGAACCCAACGTCAGGCCGATGACTATTTTCAACCTAAAATCAACTTAATATCAATGTCTAATGATGTTACAGCTTGGCGATGTGTGGACGTTACCACTATGTCTAACAGACTTTGGATTTTGGCCACTTTCCAACACAACCTAATATCAACCAAATATCAACCACCAATTATGTTAGTTTGACATTGTTTGGACATTACTATTAAAATGTCTATCAGACATTGGAGTTTAGTTGCCATACCTGACGACTGAATGTCAGTCTTTGACATCAATGTGTCATAAGTTTAAGATGGCTCGACGTTGGATTTTGGTCACTTTCCATCGCAACCTAAAAACAACCAAATATCAACGTTTAATGATGTTACAGCTTGACGTTGTGTGGACGTTACCACTATGACCATCAGAGGTTGGATTTTGGTTGCCATGTCTGATGAATAAATGTCAGTATTTGACGTCAATCTGACGTTGGATTTTGGTCACTTTCCAACAAAACCTAAAATCAACCAAATATCAACCAATTATTTTACAGTTTGACATTTGTTGGACATTACTATTATGATGTCTATCAGACGTTGGAGTTTTGGTCACTTTCCATCGCAACCTAAAAATGATCAAACATCAATGTCTAATTATATTACAGCTTGACGTTGTGTGGACGTTACCACTATGATGTCTATTAGATGTTGGATTTTGGTTGTCATACCTGATGAATAAATGTCAGTATTTGACGTCAATATAATGTTGGTTTTGGTCACTTTCCAACAAAACCTAAAATCAATCAAATATCAACCAAATATCAACCTCCAATTATGTTAGTTTGACATTGTTTGGACATTACTATTATGATGTCTATCAGACGTTGGAGTTTGGTTGCCGTACCTGACGAAGGAATGTCAGTCTTTGACATCAATGTGACATTAGTTTAAGATGTTGACTCGACATTAGATTTTGGTCACTTTCCATCACAAACTAAAAACAACTAAATATCAACGTCTAATGATGTTACAGCTTGACGTTGTGTGGACGTTACTGCTATCACCATCAGAAGTTGGATTTTAGTTGCCATACCTGATGAATAAATGTCAGTATTTGACGTCAATATGACGTTGGTTTTGGTCACTTTCCAACAAAACCTAAAATCAACCAAATATCAACCAAACATCAACCTACAATTATGTTAGTTTGACATTACTATTATGATGTCTATCAGACGTTGGAGTTTCGTTGCCGTGCCTGACGAATGAATGTCAGTCTTTGACATCAATGTGACATTAGTTTAAGATTGTGACTCGACGTTGGATTTTGGTCACTTTCGATTGCAACCTTAAAACGACCAAATATCAGCGTCTAATTATGTTACAGCTTGACGTTGTGTGGACGTTACCACTATGACGATCAGACGTTGGATTTTGGTTGCCATTTCTGATGAATAAAATGTCAGTATTTGACTTTCGTAGGATGTTGGATTTTGGTCACTTTCCAACAAAACCTAAAATTAACCAAATATCAACCAATTATGTTAGTTTGGCATTACTATTATGATGTCTATCAGATGTTGGATTTTGGTTGCCGTACCTGACGAATGAATGTCAGTCTTTGACATCAATGTGACATTAGTTTAAGATGTTAGCTTGAGGTTGGATTTTGGTCACTTTCTATCGCAACCTAAAAACAACCAAATATCAACGTTTAATGATGTTACAGCTTGACGTTGTGTGGACGTTACCACTATGATGTCTATCAGACGTTGGATTTTGGTTGCCGTACCTGACGAAGGAATGTCAGTATTTGATGTCAGTATCACATTGGTTTAAGATGTTGGTTCGACGCAGGATTTTGGTCATTTTCCAACGCAACCTAAATCAACCAAATATCAATGTCTAATTATATTACTATCACGTGTGAGTAATCAGGTATGGATCCAAAATGCAAGTGAAGATTTAATGACAAAAGACAAAATGTAATACACAGGACGGCTCCAACTGGAACAAAGGCACTAGACAGGAAACTCGGACAGACACAGACGGAACCCAGCGGAAACTGCAACAGTCCTGGACATAGACTTGGTAAGTGCAAACACGTAACGAACTGACAACGAAACATAGAACCGATGTCCATATAAAGACGTAGTAATGACCCTCAGCTGGTGAGTAATCAGAATAGCTGAGTGACATCATAACACGTGACCAACCCAGAACATCAAAACAATAACACGTGAACAATCAAAACAAGACAACCCCACGTGAAAACAGACAATCCGGAGAGAGCACAAAACTGCAACCGTGACAGTACCCCCTCTCCTAGGAGCACCTCCTGGTGCTCCCAGAAGAGCTTACCTGGCGATTGTAATCATCGATAAGAGAGTGATCCAGTATGTCCCTAGCAGGAACCCAACTTCTCTCCTCTGGACCGTAACCTTCCCAGTCCACCAAGTACTGAAATCCTCGCCCCCTCCGTCTCGAGTCCAGAATGCGCTTAACTGAATAAACGGTCTCTCCATCTACGAGACGCGGCGGGGGAGGGACCGACGAGGGCGGATTAATGGCCGCATGAAAAACGGGCTTTAATTTGGAGACATGAAAAACGGGATGAATTCTCCTGTACGCTGGAGGAAGTTTGAGGCGGACTGCCACCGGACTAATGATCTTGATGACAGTAAATGGGCCAATAAATTTAGGTGCAAGTTTATTACATACGGATCGCAAAGGAATATTTTTGGTAGAAAGCCACACTTTTTGACCGGCGACGTAGACGGGAGGCTTCGACCGGTGGCGATCGGCTTTAGCCTTGGTGCGTGCACCCACTTGGAGGAGGGTCTGTCTGGCCCTGTTCCAAGTGCGTCGGCACCTCTGGACAAAGGCGTGAGCGGAGGGGACCGCGATTTCGGATTCCAGACTGGGAAAAACAGGTGGCTGGTAACCTAAGCTACACTGAAACGGAGATAGGCCCGTAGCTGACACTGGTAATGAATTGTGTGCGTACTCCACCCATGGGAGCTGCTGACTCCAAGTAGCGGGATTCTGGGAAACCACACAACGCAACATACGCTCGAGATCTTGGTTGGCCCTTTCTGTTTGTCCATTACTCTGAGGGTGGAAACCAGAAGAAAGACTTACAGTCGCCCCCAATAACCGACAAAACTCTCTCCAAAATTTAGAGACGAACTGAGGCCCCCTGTCAGAAACCACGTCCGTCGGGAGGCCATGAATGCGAAAGACGTGATTTATGACAGCTTCCGCTGTCTCTCTGGCTGAAGGTAATTTGGGCAGAGGAATGAAATGAGTAGCCTTCGAGAACCGGTCCACCACGGTCAAAACTGCCGTATTGCCATCAGATGGCGGGAGACCTGTGACAAAATCTAGCGAAATGTGCGACCAGGGTCTCGAAGGTACTGACAGAGGCTGTAGGAGCCCAGCGGGCGGGCGATTAGAAGTCTTAGAAACAGCGCAAACAGAACAGGCCAAAACAAACTCACGTATGTCCCGTGCCATAGCTGGCCACCAGAATCGTTGTTTAACAAGAAATAAGGTTCGACTCACCCCTGGATGACAAGCCACTTTGGAAGAGTGTCCCCATCGAATGACGTCAGACCGAGTCTCCTCCGGCACAAACAAACGACTGGGTGGGCATCCGGGCGGGGGCGTTACCCCTTCCAAGGCTGTGCGAACCTTGCTCTCGATCTCCCATGTCACAGCAGAAACACAAATTCTCTGAGGGATGATGGGCTCAAGAGACGTTTTGCGCTCGGAAAAATCAAAAAGGCGAGATAACGCGTCGGGTTTGATGTTTTTGGAACCCGGTCGATAAGAGATGGTGAAATCGAAGCGTCCGAAAAATAATGCCCACCTAGCTTGCCTGGAGCTGAGTCGTTTAGCGGTCTTGATAAACTCAAGGTTCTTATGGTCGGTCCAAACTATAAAGGGAACCCCCGAACCCTCCAACCAATGACGCCACTCTTCCAATGCGAGTTTGACTGCCAACAACTCCCTATTACCAATGTCGTAATTACTGCGGGAGTTAATCGGTGTGAAAAAAACGCGCAGGGATGAATTCTGTCGTCCGAGGATGCACGCTGTGACAGGATAGCGCCCACCCCCACCTCAGACGCATCAACCTCCACCACAAACTGCCGGGACGGATCAGGAGTCACCAGAATGGGGGCTGAAACAAAGCAGTCCTTTAATTTTATGAATGCTGCTTGTGCCGCACTCGACCACCTGAAGGGAGTTTTGGAGGAGGTTAAGGAAGTCAGAGGGGCGGCGAGCTGGCTGAAATTGCGAATAAAACGCCGGTAAAAATTAGCGAAACCCAAAAATCTCTGCAGGGCCTTACGAGACTCCGGGATTGGCCATTTTACCACAGCCTGAATCTTCTCTGTATCCATGCGCACGCCCTCGGCCGACACAATGTGTCCCAGAAAAGGAACAGACTGTGCATGAAACACGCATTTCTCCGCCTTGACAAAAAGCCCATTCTCTAGCAGCCTCTGAAGCACTCGCCTGACGTGTTGCACATGTTCCTGGAGAGAACGGGAAAAAATCAGAATGTCATCCAGGTAGACATAAATGAACTGGTCTATCATATCTCGCAACACATCATTTACGAGTGCTTGGAAAACTGCAGGGGCATTAGAAAGACCAAAAGGAAGAACACAATATTCAAAATGCCCCCTGGGGGTATTAAATGCTGTTTTC
This sequence comes from Danio albolineatus, assembly GCA_903798035.1. Taxonomy (NCBI): domain Eukaryota; kingdom Metazoa; phylum Chordata; class Actinopteri; order Cypriniformes; family Danionidae; genus Danio; species Danio albolineatus. The sequence goes on from CAIGQQ010033438.1 coordinate 1,001,991, forward strand.
CACTCGTCCCCCGCTCTTATGCGAACCAAATGATAGGCATTGCGGAGATCTAATTTCGTGAAAAAGGACGCCCCCTGCAGACGCTCGAACGCTGAAGACATCAACGGCAAGGGATAAGTATTCCTCACCGTGATGTTATTCAGCCCTCGATAGTCTATACAAGGTCGAAGAGACCCGTCTTTCTTTTTCACGAAAAAGAACCCCGCCCCCGCCGGTGAAGAAGAGGGGCGGATTGTCTTAGCTGCCAGAGAATCAGAAATATATTTCTCCATGGCCTCCCTCTCAGGAACAGAAAGAGAGTATAACTTGCCTTTAGGCGGAGAGGTCCCTGGCAATAAGTCTATAGCACAGTCGTAGGGACGATGAGGAGGAAGAGAAGCAGCTCGAGACTTACTGAACACTTTCTTCAGATCGAGGTACTCACTGGGCACGTTTGACAGGTCCATACTCTCCTCCTGAAACACAGAACAAGACACAACAGAACAAGCAGACGAAAGACAGGACTCATGACAGCTCTCAGTCCATGAAAATATAGTGTTGAGACCCCAATTAATATGTGGTTTGTGGAGGACTAGCCAAGGATGACCTAAAACTACTGGTGTATTAGAACAGTCAGTTAACAAAAATTATATGTGTTCCACATGGTTGCCGGAAGTAATCAGTTTAATGGGTTTGGTGGAGTGAGTGATGGTGGGTAAAGGAAGTCCGCTGAGTGAACGTACAGAAATCGGCTGAGCGAGAGCGACAACCGGAAGTTTAAAAGTGAAAGCGAAACTAGCGTCGATGAAGTTCCCTTCTGACCCGGAATCAACAAGGGCCTGAGTGTTCTGTGTTTCGCTTCCCCACAATAGCGTGACCGGAAGTACGGTTGCCGTCACCGAGGATTTATTCAGAGTAATCTCACCAATCAGTAAACTCTTGTTTCTCCTACGGCGCTTTTCCTGAGCGGACAGGCGGAAACTTCCCACCCGCATAGGTTCCGGGTCAACAGTGACCGCTTCCGTTGCCACAACAGGGATCGGAAAACCCGGAACTGGATCCGAGAAACTCCTCTGTACTCTGTGAGTCTCCCTGCGACGCAGTCGGGAATCCACCCGAATGGCTAGCTCCACGAGCTCATCCAGAGTCTTGGGCAGGTCCAAAGTATAAATTTCGTCCTGTAACCGGTCAGACAAACCATGCAAGAACATGTCCCACTGCGCCTCCATGTTCCAACCGCATTCAGCCGCCAGGGTCCGAAACTCGATAGAATAGTCCGCCACAGTCTGATCTCCCTGACGCAGCTCTGCGAGGACTCTAGCGGCCTCTCTCCCGGAAGCGGATCTGTCGAAGACCTTTCTCAACTCCTTGGAGAACAGATCAAAGGTAGCACAACACGGTAACTCTTGTTCCCATGCTGTCGTTCCCCAAAGTGCTGCTCTACCGGTGAGGAGGGTGATGACGAAGGCCACCTTGGATCGTTCTGTGGGGAATAGTGATGGTTGCAGGGAGATGTGAAGGGAGCACTTAGACAAAAAGGGCCGACATGATTGAGGATCCCCCGAATAACATGTCGGAGGCGGCAGATGAGGTTCCACAGCGCGACTAACGACTCCCGGTGCTGACGATACCTCGGGCGCTGGTATAGCCTCTCCTTGTGTCGCTCCAGTGACCAGCTGTTGTACCTGGGTGGTCAGCAGGGCGACCTGATCAACCAGGGTCTGAATGGCTTGAGCTGTGGTAGCCAACGCCTCATCTTGGTGGTTGATCCTCGCATTACTGTGCGAGACAAACTCAGATATCTCAGAAGCACTCGCTGGATCCATGAAGGTAGGTCAGTTCGTTCTATCATTACAGCTTGACGTTGTGTGGACATTACCACTATGATGTCTATTAGATGTTGGATTTTGGTTGTCATACCTGATGAATAAATGTCTGTCAGGGTTCTGCCAATCCTGTCTTGTTAATCCTTGTCTTGTGGCAGAGTCCGGACACTAGCTCTGTCTAGTCCTGTGTATTGTCCTTGTGTCTATGTATGGGTACGGATTGTGGGCACGCTTCCGTTTGATCAGGCGCGTGGGGTCTGGGCGTGTTCGCGATCGCGCGCTCGTCCTGGTGTTTGTTTTGTTCTGTCGGCATCGCGCTGCTTCATTCACAGCGCCTCCGTTACTGTTTGCGATGGCGCTGGGATGAAGCATGCGTGTTGCATATGTGTGAGCGCACGGTAAGATGTTTTCATTTTATCGTGTGCTTGTGTCTTGCGTTCAGTCCTCTGTTGTGTTTAGCATGTGGTGTGTGTTTACACACACACTGCGTGCTTGTGTCGTCATGTGAGCACACAGTTAATGAGTTCTCTCATTGTCTGTGTGTTCTAGTCTTGTGTGAGTGCGTGGCTTGTGTTTGTCATGCGCTCTCCTGTCTATTGTCTAGCCCCACCCTCCTTGTTAACCTATTATTAGTTTATTATGTTCACCTGTTTGTTTGTTAATCATGTCTGCTTTAAATTCTCCTCATGTCTGCTGTTCTGTGCCGGTTTGTTGTTGTTTCATGCCGTTTCAAGTCCTGTTTCCAGTCCTGTTCCTAGTCCTGATCCCTGCCAGCCAGTCAAGTTTGTCTGTTTATTTGTTTTATTAATGTTTTCCCCCTCGGGGTAGTTTGTTTTTGCTGTTTTGTTTTATTTTTTATTAATAAATACCCATTTTGTTCCTGCACCTGAGTCCTCGCTTCTTTCCCTAACCCAACCGTGACAATGTCAGTATTTGACGTCAATATGATGTTGGTTTTGGTCACTTTCCAACAAAACCTAAAATCAATCAAATATCAACCAAATATCAACCTCCAATTATGTTAGTTTGACATTGTTTGTACATTACTATTATGATGTCTATCAGACGTTGGAGTTTGGTTGCCGTACCTGGCGAAGGAATGTCAGTCTTTGACATCAATGTGACATTAGTTTAAGATGTTGACTCGACATTGGATTTTGGTCACTTTCCATCGCAAGCTAAAAACAACCAAATATCAACGTCTAATGATGTTACAGCTTGACGTTGTGTGGACGTTACCACTATGACGATCAGACGTTGGATTTTAGTTGCCATATCTGATGAATAAATGTCAGTATTTGACGTCAATATGACATTGGTTTTGGTCACTTTCCAACAAAACCTAAAATCAACCAAATATCAACCTCCAATTATGTTAGTTTGACATTACTATTATGATGTCTATCAGATGTTGGAGTTTGGTTGCCGTACCTGACAAATGAATGTCAGTCTTTGACATCAATGTGACATTAGTTTAAGATGTTGACTCGACGTTGGATTTTGGTCACTTTCCATCGCAACCTAAAAACAACTGAATATCAACGTCTAATGATGTTACAGCTTGACGTTGTGTGGACGTTACCATAATGATGTCTAGCAGACGTTGTATTTTGGATGACATACCGATGAATAAATGTCAGTATTTGACATCAATATGACGTTGGTTTAAAATGTTGGCTCCACGTTTGATTTTGGTAACTTTCCAACACAACCTACAAACAACCAAGTATCAACCTTTTCTGATTTTACAGTTTGACGTTGTGTGGACGTTACCACTATGACGATCAGACGTTGGATTTTGTTGGCCACATCTGATAAATAAATGTCAGTATTTGACGTCGGTATGACGTTGGATTTTGGTCATTTTCCTGCACAACCTTAAAACAATCAAATATCAACGTCTAATGATGTTACAGCTTGATGTTGTGTGGATGTTATCACTATGACATCTATCAGGCGTTAGATTTTGGTTGCCATGCCTGACGAATAAATGTCATTATTTGATGTCAGTATGACAGTGGTTAAAGATGTTGGCTCGACGTTGGATTTTGGTCATTTTCCAACACAACCTAAAATCAACCAAATGTCAACTACCAATTATGTTACAGTTTGACGTTGTGTGGACATACTATTATGATGTCTATTAGACGTCGTATTTTGGTTGCCATACTTGACGATTGAATGTCAGTCTTTGACATCAATGTGACATTAGTTTAAGATGTTAGAACGACGTTGGATTTTAATCACTTTCCAACACAACCTAAAAACAACCAAATATCAATGTATAATGATGTTACAGCTTGGTGTTGTGTGGACGTTACCATAATGACGTCTATCAGACATTGGATTTTGCCTGATGAATAAATGTTGGTATTTGACATGAATATGACGTTGGTTTAAGATGTTGGCTCGACGTTGGATTTTGGTCGCTTTCCAAAGCAACCTAACAACAACCAAATATCAACATCATTATTGGACGCCGAAATAACGTTGTCCTTAGATGCTGGCTAGACATTGAGTTTTGACATCACCACCTAAATCTAACCTAATATTAACCTCTTAATGATGTGTGCCTGCTGGTTTTAGGAGTTTCTTTCCTCTGTTGAACACTAAAGAAGATATTTCGAAAAATGTTAGAAACCATGGACTTCAATATTGGTTTTTTTTTCCTAAATTTTAACATATCATATATTGATCTTTCTTCCAACAAATTTTAACCTTGAAAAGTGATATATTGTCTGTGTTGGTGTTGTATATTACGCTACAGTAATAAACTGCAACACATTTTCTGTTACTTATCAGTCTAGATATTATTTCTTATTCATTCATTCATTAATTTTCTCGTCGGCTTAGTCCTTTTATTAATCTGGGGTCGCCACAGCAGAATGATCCGCCAACTTATCCAGGATTTGTTTTACACAGCGGATGCCCTTCCAGCCGCAACCCATCTCTGGGAAACATCCATACATTCTCATTCACACACATACACTATGGACAATCTAGCTTACCCAATTCACCTGTACAATATGTCTTTGGACTTGTGGGGGAAACCGGAGCACCCGGAGGAACCCACGCAACCACAGGGAGAACATGCAAACTCCACACAGAAATGCCAACTGACCCAGCCAAGGGTCGAACCAGCAACCTTCTTGCTGTGAGGCGAACGTGCTACTCACTACGCCACGTGGCGCCCCATTATTTCTTATACATTATATTAGTATTTCAAACGACGAAAATGTCAATAAAAAGTCACTTTGTTAAACTCTAGTCGAATTTTCGACATCAAACGCCGACAGAGCACAGATCAACATGCCATAATGCAATTTAAGCAGAAAACACCAAATTAACAGGTATTTTTTTCCAGTTTACTTTAGAAGCCAATGGTTACTGGTTTCCAACATTCTTCAAATTATCTTCTTTTGTGTTCAACAGAAAAAAGCTCATAAAGGTTTAAAAGACATCAGAGTGAGTAAATAGTGAGTAGATTGAGTAAAATTTTAGGTGAACTATCCCTTTAAGTGTACGCTAGCTCTTAACAAATGCTGTATTTCTTTTATTATTTCTGAATTTTTTGCTAGTTTTGCACAATCCAGCTTTAAAGGTTCATGCTGATGGTTCATAATACTTTATCCTGACGATTTGTCTTTTTATTTAAATCGTTTCCACTTACTTGACTGCATAAATATGCATATATACATGCGCAAGGACAATGACTTCACTTTCTGAATAAATTCCTGCAAACTGAATCCATTTAATTCTCCTGTGCATCTTTTGATTTAAAAGCCTAATCTGAACAATGGGGATTTCAATCATTCATTCTCCTTCAGCTTAGTCTCTTATTTATCAGGGGTCGCCACAGCAGAATGAACTGCCAACTATTCCAGCATATGTTTTAAATAAGAGACTAAGCCGTAGAAGAATGTATGAATGAATAAAATTGGCAATTCATTCTGCTGTGGCGACCCCTGATAAATAAGAAACTAAGCTGAAGAACAATGAATGAATGAAATTAGTCAGTGGATGAGTGTGTGTGAGAGAGATTATAAGTGTGTTTTCCAGTACTGTGTTGCAGTTGGAAGGGTATCTGCTGTGTAAAACATATGCTGGAAAAGTTGGCGGTTCATTCCGCTGTGGCGACCCCTGATAAATAAGAGACTAAGCCGAATTGAATTGAATTTAATTGAATGCTTTACGCAGCGGATGGCCTTCAAGCTGCAACCCAGTACTGGAAGACACCCATACACACTCCCATTCTAACAAACTCATACACTATGGCTAATTTCATTAATTCATTCATTCATTGTTCTTCAGCTTAGTCTCTTATTTATCAGGGGTCGCCACAGCGGAATAAACTGCCAACTATTCCAGCATATGTTTTAAATAAGAGACTAAGCTGTAGAAGAATGTATGAATGAATAAAATTGGCAGTTCATTCCGCTGTGGCGACCCCTGATAAATAAGAGACTAAGCTGAAGAACAATGAATGAATGAAATTAGTCAATGTATGAGTGTGTGTGTGTGTGTGTGTGTGATTGTGAGTGTGTTTTCCAGTACTGTGTTGCAGTTGGAAGGGTATCTGCTGTGTAAAACATATGCTGGAAAAGTTGGTGGTTCATTCCGCTGTGGCGACCCCTGATAAATAAGAGACTAAGCCGAATTGAATTGAATTGAATTGAATTGAATGTTTTACGCAGCGGATGGCCTTCAAGCTGCAACCTAGTACTGGAAGACACCCATACACACTCCCATTCTAACAAACTCATACACTATGGCTAATTTTATTAATTCATTCATTCATTGTTCTTTAGCTTAGTCTCTTATTTATCAGGGGTCACCAAAGCGGAATGTATTGCCAACTATTCCAGCATATGTTTTATGCAGCAGATGTCATTCCAGCTGCAATCCAGTACTGGAAAGCATCCAACACACTCATTCACACACACTTCTTACCTATGGCCAATTTTATTCATTCATTCATTCTTCTACAGCTTAGTCTCTTATTTCGCCACAGTGTAATGAACTGTCAACTAATCCAGCATATGTTTTACACAGCGGATGCCCTTCAAGCTGCAACCCAGTACCGGAAGACACCCATACAAACTCACATTCTCACACACACACACTCATACACTATTACTAATTTAATTCAATCATTGATTCATTCATTCATTGTTCTTCAGCTTAGTCTCTTATTTATCAGGGGTCGCCACAGCGGAATGAACCGCCAACTATTCCAGCATATGTTTTACACAGCAGATGTCGTTCATGCTACAACCCAGTACTGGAAAACATCCATACGCAATCATTCATTTATTCATTCATTCTCCTTCAGCTTAGTCTCTTATTTATCAGGGGTCACCACAGGGGAATGAACCGCCAACTATTCCAGCATATGTTTTACACAGCAGATGCCGTTTATGCTGCAATCCAGTTCTGGAAAACACCCATACACACTCACATTCTCACACACACTCGTACACTATGGCTAAGTTCATTCATTCATTCTTCTTCAGCTTAGTCTCTTAATTCTCAGGTGTCCCCACAGCGGAATGAACTGCCAATTATTCCAGCATATTTTTTATGCAGTTTTACCCTTCAAGCTGCAACCCAGTACTGGAAGACACCCATACACACTCACATTCTCACACACACACACACACACACTCATACACTATGGCTAACTTCATTCATTCATTGTTCTTCAGCTTAGTCTCTGATTTATCAGGGATCGCTACAGCGGAATGAACTGCCAATTATTCCAGCATATGTTTTACGCAGCGGATGTCCTTGCAGCTGCAACACAGTACTGGAAAACACCTATACACTCTCTCTCTCATTCACACACACTCATACACTACGGCCAATTTAGTTAATCAATTCCCCTATACCACACGTGTTTGGACTGTGGGGGAAACAGGAGCACCCGGAGGAAGCCCACACCACCACGAGGAGAACATTCAAACTCCACACAGAAACGCCAACTGACCCAGCCGGGGCTCGAACCTTCTTGCTGTGAACAAACCACTGTTATACAAAAAATACATATTTTTCTTTTTAGTTGACTTTATAATGTCAATTCTTCCCGAGCTGAATATCCAGCATTCATTTGGAGGGTTTGTTTTGCTGTAATTGCTCTGACTCTTTCAGACGGTTGTACTCTCTGATGGCTCTGCTAATCTTATTAGAGCCCTTCTGATCCTCTGGGACTCATGTTTGATTAAAGTGAGAGTTGATGTCTCCTGCTAATTATGCTTTCTCTACAGCCAGCGCTGGCTTATACAGGGTTTCAATTAAATACCTCAATAGGACTAAACACACAGTCATTCTTTATTATTTCATGAACAGCAGTTCGATGTCATTATTTCAAACATGCTACTATCATGGAAATGCTAGACGTCAGTGTTGTATATTCAATTCAATTCAATTCATCTTTATTTGTATAGCGCTTTTACAATGTAGATTTTGTCAAAGCAGCTTCACATGGATTATAGTAAATTGAAACAGTGTCAGTCCAGTTTTCAGTGTTGAAGTTCAGTTTAGTTCAGTTCAGTGTTGTTTAACATTCACTGTTGAGAGTTCAAACACTGAAGATTATTCCATCGATGCACAGCCCCACAAGTCTCGAACCACGCAAGCCAGAGGCGACAGCAGCGAGGAAAAAACTTCACCAATTGGCGAAAGTGAAGGATTAAAAAACCTCAACAGAAACCAGGCTCAGTTGGGCACGACCCTTTCTCTTATAGCCAGACGTCTTGTGCAGAGCTGCAGCCTAGGAGGCTGGAGAATGCTGGATGTCCATCACGGAGAAGCCATGGGTGGGGGTGGTCACCGTCTGATGAACAGGCTGGCCCTTCAGGAACAATGTGAGGACTCGTCTGTCACCGAGGTCTTACAGGGATTGGTCTCATGCTCTCCACTCCTCCATGACCACCACATCAGCTGCTCAGGATACGGCCTGGTCCAGGATTATGGAAACCTTAGGAATAATAAAAAACAGACTAACATGAATGCAGATGCCATTCAAACTATAATGTCTTTCGGGAAGTGTTCCCGGCTCCGGTTGCTCTAAATAATGCAGACTAACAATCCTTTAGAGGATTTGGATTTCAAGAGCATTTGTGTTTTATGTGTATGCTAATACAAAGAGATATGTCTTTAATCTAGTTTTAAACTGACAGAGTGTGTCTGCTTCCCGAACTGTGCTAGGAAGGCTGTTCCAGAGTTTAGGTTCCAGATATGAGAAAGATCTACCGCCTACAGTTTATTTTGATATTCTGGGAATAATCAATTGTCCAGAATTAATTGAGCGTAGAGGACGTGATGGGCTATAATACACCAGGAGCTCCCTCATATACTGGATAGTATAGGAGTGGGAGCAACAGTGAAAATTTTAATGTTGGTTGGGGTAAGCATTGATCAGTCCCCTGCCTTGACAGCAACACAGCAAATTCTAGTTAAAGAATTTATTTACAAAAAATGTACAATGATAAGACATACACTGGGAAGCAAAAATAGGCTTCAGGAGGGGCCCACATAGGAAACGGACTTGGCCCAAATTTGGCCTCATTATGACACTGCTGGCGTGTTGCCGGCACTGGCATGCATAATGTCAGCTGAATGTGGGCCATGCATGGCAAGGATGGCACTGCATGCATGAGGGCAAACTAGATTTGGGCCAGTTGTGGATGGGAGGTGTGTGGCCCAGATCAGTGTAGCGATTGTTCATGTTGTTTAGGTACCATTAGGCTGGGTTATGGCGAGGCCAACACGAAATCTGCGCGCGCAGAATTCTGCAGATTTTTAGCCCATCATTACTTCTGTTTATTTACTGGTGTAAATGTGAGTAAATTTATATTTATTCCATTTTAAATGAATTTCAGTAATGTTATTGACATATGAAAGTATTCATATGATTTATTAACAATACAGTTTGTACAGCAGTATTCTTTTAGTAGATATACTGTATGATAGACTTTGTTTACCAAATAGAGTAGATCTAATTGGATTTGCATTGTAAACATTAAATAAAAGTTAAAAAGGTATAACTTTTTATTTCATATATTAATGTTTTAGTTATGATACTCCCAAAAACATTCTGCATAAATCTGCAGATTTTTAACAAAATACTCAGCAGAAAGAGCAGAAAATATCCGCAGATTCTGTCTGGCCCTAGTTATGGCTTAGTTTTTAGGGGTTCTGGTAAAATGGTGGTGTTCATATGCTTAACTTACTGCTGAGAATCAGTACCAATACTAAACCTTTTTTAAGGGTAATAAATTTAAGGGTAATAATATTCAGGCCGGTTATGGCCCATGCGTGGCCCTTGTCTTTAATCCAGTTATGGGCCACTTCAGGACCATCATTGTTTGCGGTACTTTGGCTGAGGAAAGGTATTGTGTGGCCTGGAGCTGGGCCAAAAGACGTTTGCTATGTGGGGAGAAAGGCCAAAACAACAAACAAAAGTACACTCTGGCTAGTTTGGGAGTAAACCTGCCTAAACCAGGGGTGTCCAAACTCGGTCCTGGAGGGCCAGTGTCCTGCTGAGTTTAGCTCCAATGCACCTGCCAGGACGTTTCTAGTATATCTAGTAAGATCTTGATTAGCTGGTTCAGGTGTGTTTGAGTAGGGTTGGAGCTAAACACTCCAGGACAACGGCCCTCCAGGACCGAGTTTGGACACCCCTGGTCTAAACTGAAAAAGTGTATTAAATCAACACTAACTCACTAAACATAAACAAGAGAAAAAGGGTTTTAAAAATAAAATGGCACTCACCTCCCTACGGCTTCCAAACACAAAGTTAAGATCACAAGCAGAGTTTGAGCGATTTCAAATGCTTTTACAACAGATTTTAACTTCAACAAGTTAAGCACAACAGCGACAATAATCTTTGTCAACACAACCAGGCAAGAGAGATACCACACTCTGGAAGCAAGCTTCAATGTGGCTTGCAACTGGCAAGCTTTTAAGCAACGAGCAGCTGGTGCGATAAATTAACCTCCTCTCCTCCACACCTAGTGGAGAAACAGGTAACAGAAAGACAGAGAGAACACAAACACAACAATACATTCAAAACACCATGGAATGTAACATTAGTCTAAATTATTCGCCCTGCTGTGACTTCTTTTTTCTTCTTGTTATTCTTCTTCAAATATTTTCCAAATGATGATGAACAGATTCAGGAATTTTCTCTAATATTTTTTTTTCTTCTGGAGAAAGTCTTATTTGTTTTATTTCGGCTAAAATAAAAACAGCTTTTAGGTCAATATTAGCCCCCTTAAGCAATATTTGTATTGGATTGTCTCCAGAACAAACCACTACTATACAATGACTTGACTAATTACCCTAACTCGCCTAATTAACCTAATAGACTGATTTCACACTGCGGCTATTTCAAAAGCGAGACTGAAGGTTGGAAGAAACCCGGAAGTATCGCCTGAAGTAATACAGGAACGGCGTTTGCAATGGTGTATTTGTTGTGTGGCTGGCTGTATATCTCACCAGCGAAAAAAAGTGACAAACATTTATCCTTTCACTGCTGTCCGAGTGACCCGAAAGGTCTGTTGTGAATGAATAGTGAAAACAAAAAGGGATGTCAGACCGCATTTTCAGCTAAGTTAAGGAAAATGGCACTATAGCTAACATTTTTTTTTTCAAGCACGTTTTAGATGCCATGTATCAAGCTTAAGTTAATTAACTGATTCTATCACTATATTAGACCTGTCACAATACTGAATTTCAGTACTGAAATTTCTCAACAAAGGTTGTACTTTCTTCGTCAGCTGAGGAAGTTCAACCTCCCAAAGGAGCTGCTGAAACAGTTCTACACCTCCATCATTGAATCAGTCATCTGTACTTCAATAACTGTCTGGTTTAGCTCAGTTACCAAATCTGACCTTCGAAGACTACGTTGAATAGTTCGGACTGCTGAACGAATCATTGGTACAACCCTCCCTACTCTCCAAGAACTGTACTTATCCAGAGCGAGCAGAAGGGCTGCCAAAATCACTCTGGACCCCTCACACCCAGCACACTGCCTCTTTGAACTGTTACCTTCTGGTCGACGCTACAGAGCACTGCGCAACAGATCAGCCCGACACAGAAACAGTTTCTTCTATCAGGCAATCCATCTCATGAACACTTGATGATAATAATCATGGAACCAACATCAATACTTGCTATACACTTGTTACACACATATACACTTATTTAATCTACACACTTTTTATGCCAATTTGCACATAACAGCTGCACATATAATGTTGTTTATAGTAATATGCCTGTACATACACTTGTCAATTTGTATATTTGCATTCAACACTTCTTCTATTTTTTTATATATATTTATTATCTGTTTTTTGTCCTGTCTATGTAATTCTGTTGCACAGAAGCTCTGTCACCAAAACAAATTCCTCGTATGTGTGAACATACCTGGCAATAAAGCTCTTTCTATTCTGTTCTATTATTGTCTATTGTTCTCCCGCTAACATTTAAGCCGTGTTAAGCACATTCTTTAACAGCTGATTTGCCATAGTGTTCACCTGTACATAACAGAAATTATTATGATTGGTAGTAAAGGTCTGATAAATCAACTGATCTTGGCAGCTTTAAAATGCTCCAGTGTCCCTGTATCTGTGCTTGAACTTTGTGAACTGATGACCTTCACGACCAATCAAAGTCATTTCTGTTAAGCACTGGTGAACACTATGGCGAGTCAGCTGTGTTTAAGAACGCACTCCACAGCTCTTAAATGTTAGCAAGAAATTAATGTTTTTAAAATTTCAGTACCAGGACAACGCTATCACAGTCAACACGAGGGTGTGCTACAGAGGACTGCATTGTTTTATCGCTCACCGGGTTACATAGGCTGAAGCAGATAAACGTCCACACAGTGTTTACCTGCTGCCTTGAACTGAAGTCTAGGAGGACACATAAGTGTATTACTCTTAAATAGATTGTGATGTTGTTTGATGCCTAATATGCCTTTAATTGTTTAAATTAAACTGAACTGACTGATATTAAAGTGATCTTTACACCATATCGCAGCGACAGCTGGAGATTTGTAGTCCACAGCATGTTGTTGCAATGTTTACAGTGCTGATCCTATACTTTTGGGTTTCTTCCCACTGCAGCCTTTCTTTTTAAAATGGAGGCTGCATGAAATAAGCATATTAAGCCTTAAAGAGTTAAGCTGAATACTAGTATCATCAAGGCAAAGATTAAAAAAAATCAGTTATTAGAAATGAGTTATTAACACTATTATGACTAGAAATGTGTTGAAAATCTTCTCTCCGTAACCAGAAATTGAGGGGAAATATACAGACTTTAACTGTTTATATAGATGTAGATATAAAATAATATGTTAGCAGATGTTTGAGATGCTAAGTGGATATATTTATTTATCTGAATAACAATGCTGAAGTCAGTGATTATTCTTTTGGAATTCGCGTTCCGTTTCAGAATGTCTTACTGGGTTCCATTCGGAAAGACTCATCCCTATGCCCTATTCCCTTTGGAGGGTCCCTCTGAAGGGATTAAGGCATAGGGTTGAGCCTTTCCAAATTGAGTGCAGTGTGACAAGCCGAAACAGAACGCAAATTCCAAAAGAATAATCACTGACTTTAGCATTTCCCATTTGGAATGCACATTATTTTGATTTGCGTAACCCCGCCAATTGTCAATTTACCCAATTATATTTCAGCACCCTGGTTGCTTTGGCTGAAAACATTGGGCTCTATCCTAACGATCTAGGCACAGAGTCTAAAGCTCATGGCGCAAAAGCATTAATGGTGTGTCCGAATCCACTTTTGCTATTTTAAAGATAGATAAACCGCTCTGTGCTTATTCTCTTAGTGAGCTATGGGTGTGTTATGAGCATAATGTGCATTAAACCAATCAGAGTCTCGTCTCTCATTCCTTTAGGAGTCAGTTGTGTCGTGCAATGGCGCATTCACTATTTACATGGCGATTTTGTAAGTGTGAAAACTGAACGCCACACTAGCGAGAAAACAGTTAAACAGAGCATCTGCAGCGCGAGGATAAAGAACAAGCCTCCTCCATTTTACTTTCTCTTTACTTTACTTTTACTCCTTACTTTACTCCTTCACGTTACTCACTCCACTGAAAACATCTATTAGCCCACATAATTAGTTTCCTTTTTTAAGCGCAAAGATTTGTTCAAAACTATTTCTAAATTCAGCTCTAACCTCCAGCAAAGGAATAAATGAACAATAATAATTAGGGATGGGCAGATCGATCCTGAAGTATCGATATTTTCGATACTGGGAATGTGCCTTCCGCTGCATCTCCCCTAATGGATCAGCGTTAGCTCATGGCTCAGTAGTACAAACACCACACACACACCCAGCACAGGTTGAAAAACTTTGGCAGAATCCTTTAAGAAACTGGACATTATCCAGCTAACCAAGTGGGAATTATTTTACAAAAAGTTTTACCTAATATATGTTCATATGAACACACAGATGCGCACACTGTAAATATAATATGCTGAGGGGGAATCATTATATATTATTCTTTGTAATATTAATATGCTAAAGCTGAGGGGGAATCTATACTCTAAACTCTATAATTTATGTAATTTGCGTAAATTGGCATATATCTGTCAGGGTTCTGCCACTCCTGTCTAGTTAATTCCTGTTTTTTGTGGCAGAGTCCGGACACTAGCTTTGTCTAGTTTTATGTATTGTCATTGTGTCTCGTAGGAGCGTCGATTGTGGGCGCGCTCGGACCTTGCGCGCTCCCGCGTGATGTGGGCGCGCGGGGCCTGGGCGTGTTCGCGATTGCGCGCTCTGGTCCTTGTGATTTGTTTGTCTGCGGCGTGCATTTCATTACCCAGCGCCTTTAAGTCTAGTCGGTTTCTGTTTCGGGTGGCGCTGGGTTGAAACATGCACGTTGCGTGTGTGAGCGCACGGTAGGATGTTTTCATTTTATCGTGTGCTTGTGTCTTGCGTTCAGTCCTCTGTTGTTGTGTTCAGCACGTGGTGTGTGTGTTTACACATACACCGCGTGCTTGTGTCGTCATGTGAGCACGCAGTTAGTGAGTTCTCTCATTGGCTGCGTGTTCTCATCTCTTTGTGAGTGCATGGCTTGTGTTGTCATGCGCTCTCCTGTCTATTGTCAAGCCCCACCCTCCTTGTTAACCCATTATTAGTTTATTATGTTCACCTGTCTGTTTGTTAATCATGTCTGCTTTAAATTCTCCTCATGTCTGCTGTCCTGTGCCAGTTCGTCATCGTTCACCGTCAATGATTGTTGATCCCCGTCCAGTCTTGTCGTGTTCTCCTGCATTGATCCAGATCCCTGTCAACCAGCCCAGTCTAGTTTGTCTGCTTGTTTATTCTTTTTTAAATTAATGTTTTCCCCCCTCGGGGTAGTTTATTTTGCTGTTTGTTTTATTTTATTATTAAAAAATACTCATTTCTGTTCTGCAATTGAGTCCTCATGCTTTTCCTCAACCCCAACCCTGACAATATCAGATTTCTGTTATATTTCACAGGGTTCAGAATAATAGTGTTATGAAGCAGACGGGGTAAGTGAGATGTTAAACAGTTTATTTAGACAACAATGAACATCAACGAGAGTGAAGGTAGGGATGGTGGATGAGCTGGTTGACAATAGTCCATTTTCTTCAGCAGAATGGGTGAGACACAAGAGGAGGATGGACTGCACACACCAGATATCTTGGACGGAGGACAGACAGATGACAAACACACCAAAGACCGGATACACGGGAGACTGGAGCGACTAAGGAGAAACAGAGAGATGGTAAGTACTGGAATTCAGGTATGTGACTGTTTCTCAGGAGAGTGAACACTCAGGGTTCGCTACGTATCAACGAGCCAGGACACTGAGTGCTGTGAGGAGTGAGTTCATATAGAGTGCTTGGTGATGGGAGACAGCTGTTATTAGTACTCAGGTGATGGTGCTCGTTGTGATTGCGTGCTGGGAGAGCCTGACCAATCCGTGATAAATAGACTGTAGCCTACTCAAGTAAAGACATTTTGATTTTTTGTAGTTTAGTTTAAATAGTTTTAAATAAACATGTTTGTCAAATAAAATTAAAAGTTTAGGTACGCATAATAACTGGGAGAGATGTACTTTTTTAATTAATCAAGGTTTCTGCAGTGTATTATTTTTTGTAATTTATGGTGCCATGCAATTTTAGTTCTGTTATTTTAATAAATGTAAAAAGGAATCATGTGTTTTGTGTTTAATTGAATAATAACAATAATGATAATAATTATTATTATAAGGGTGATAACCATTTTTTTTAATCACAATAAAATATTTAATTAAAGTATTGGTATCAATATCGACAATACTTGTCTTGAAATACTTGGTATCGGATCGGAAACAAAAATATTGGTATCGCCCATCCCTAATAATATAAAGTGTGGTCAAACAACTGAGTTATATCCAAACAAACATCCTGTTCTTATCCCCATATGGTATATATATATATATATATATATATATATATACTAATATAAATATGCAGATAATAAATAATACTGCTAAGAATAATAACATTATTCTTTAACATCATATATTTATCTATATGTCTTTGTATGTATATATGCGCATATATGCTCTCCTATATCATTGCTGAATTAATGATTGTAGTTGACTTTGTTTGTTACAATATTTGAGTATTATTGAGATATTTAAATGAGTCATGTGACCATAGCACTCAAAAGAAACTCTAGACGCACCTTATCATTGTTAGACTGATGAAGGCAGCTCCCTGCCGAAACACGTAGGTTTTTCAAGAATAAGTCATGTGAATAAAGGCTTTTAAATTTTTTCACATTTTTCGAGTGCCTTGGACTGATTTTTGCTGTTAACATTTACAAAAAGTCTTCATGTAACATCATCTTTGCTTAAAATTTGAATGATTTTTCACATAAAATAAAGAAAATTCACAAACTTTGACTCATGCAGAGTGAATTTTGCCTATTCTTCATAATATTATCATCAAAATAGGACTGGTTTTGTGATTCACGGTCATATTATGGATGTAAAATGCCTAATAATGTAGATGTTGTATTTGTCCAAGGGGAATATTGCACTGTTGTGTTTTTAAAAAGCCCTGTTTGTTTTTCCAAGCCTCTGTCCAGAACACTTATCTGAAGGTCAGCAGATTCACTGACTAACACTTCATTTCAGTCCACAAGATAAACTTCATAACATTTACTGCTGCCAAACCCAATGCTGGCATCATTCCAGTGAACCAGGATGAATTTAAGAGGCTATAAATCAGCGCACAACTACAGTAGCAGCTTCAGCTTATAGCAGCCAGACTGGGAGATTTCACTGGCATCAATCCTGACAGCTAAATCCATGTGTTTACAGTCTCATTAGCATACTGAAAAATGGAATCGGCTTATTACCATATTGCTTGCATGTGCACACATAAAGCTGCAAAATCTGTCACTGGGGTGGTACCTTTTCTTTTGTACCATACAGGTGGATGTTAGTACACTTTGTACCTTTTATGGTTGACTTTTGTATCTTTAAAGGGCACCTATGATGATATCGTCTTTAGTAAGCTGTTTGAACAGAGCTGTATGTAGGTATAGTATGTCCAAAGTCATATTGAGTGATAGAAACACAATAAGTCACTTTTTTATATATCCTGACGTTAAAATAGGATCCAAATCCCTGCCGTTTTGAGGCCCTCCACAACGTGACGCAGGAGTGCGGTTTCCCCACCCACCGAATTGATCGACGGCCGCATATTAACATGTCTCCATGGTAACACGTATAATCATATTCACAAGACAGGACGTGCACGAAGCAACCGGGATTAAAAGATCTGTTCAGCTCTCTGTGATCATCAGTCATCATCAAATGTGATCAAGAATGAGTTTCACAAGTTTAACACGTTTATAAAACAGACCATGTTTGTAATAAAGATAGTAAAATTGCAGAGTAATTCATCACCACAGCCGCATAGCGTCAGTACAATTATGAATGAGGACACTTCAATCCCGGTTTGTGGACTTAAATCAGGTTTATTTTGTACATCAACTTAATCATGTCCATACAGTAGTGAATATATTATCGTGTATCCTGTCACATTTGCCATGCAAAAACAGTGCAAAGCTAACATGTGTGCGTGCGTGTGTGTGTGTGTGTGTGTGTGTGTGTGTGTAACGTCCTGTTTGTGGCACATTAGTATATGTGTGGGGGCAAACTTTTCAAGATGAGTGGTGACCATGGTGGCCATTTTGAAATCGGCCATCTTGGATCCAACATAGGTTGGATCATGTGACACATCAAATTTATTGGGAATTTCACAAGAAAAACAATAGAGTACTTGGTTTTAACATAACTTTTTGAAAAAAAAAAAACTATTGAAAACACAAAAGTTGGATCCAAGATGGCCGTCTTCAAAATGGCAATCATGGTCACCAACCATCTTGAAAAGTTTGCCCCCTCACATATACAAACGTGCCACAAACAGGACGTTAATATCACCAACCATTGCCATTTTATTAGGGTGTATCCATATAAATGGCCCACCCTGTACTTTAGTCCAGGTTAGCGATTTTTATTATTTATTACTATTTGACTGTATTTTAAAGTCACATTGTGAGAATGACTGTATATTTTTTAGTAAAGATATACACTGTAAAAAAAATCTGTAAAAATACCTTATAAATCTGAAGGAAGTCTCTATGTTTACATTTTACATCAATTTCACTCGTATTTTCGGTTACGTGCTGGGCAAATGCCATCTTTTATACACACACCCCTCACTATAGTCAGTCGTCAGAGAAGGACACATGTCAAGCTTCTATAGTGTAAAAAGTAAGTGTTTTAGTTATATTATATATTTATAGACCCACAACATGTTTTTGTAACATTGTTTTGTTTTTAGCATGTTAGTTACTGTGTGCATACAATTCTGTAAATGAATATACACTATGTGACAAATGTCTTGCTGTAGATCCTCCAGTTGTAAGAGCAACACATAATAACTTGACTTCTTGTTGATAATTCAGAGAAGTAGCAGAAGGTGGATTTTACCCATGAATCATCTGTTGAACTGCATCTCAATCATCACCAATACTGCAGAAGACCTACTGGAACCCGTATGGAGCCAAGATTCTCACAGAAATAAGTCAAGTTTGGTGAAGGAAAAATCATGGTTTTGGGGGTTCATTCAGTATGGGGGCGTGCGAGAGATCTGCAGAGTGGATAACAACATCAACAGCCTGAGGTATCAAGACATTTGTGCTGCTTTTACTTTACAAACCACAGGAGAGGGTACATTCTTCAGCAGGATAGCGCTCCTTCTCAGCCCTCCACATCAAAGCTCCTGAAAGCAAAGAAGGTCATGCTGCTCCAGGGTTGGCCAGCCCAGTGACCAGACATGAACATTATTGAAGATGAACCCAAAGAATCTTGATGAACTCTAGGAATCCTGCAAGAACGCTTTCTTTTCCATTTCCAGATGACTTTATTAATACGTTTTTTGGGTTGTTGCATAGATGTATGGATGCAGTCCTCCAAGCACATGGGAGTCATGCACAATATTCATTCTGTTTCCACTGCAGCATGACTTTATTTTCTATACTGGACATTATTTCTGTTCAGTGACGAGACTTTTGTCTAAACAGAGTAAGACCTTACTGTCCTGATAAAATCATTCAAAATCAAGACATGATCATATTTTATTGTGGTAAAATAAGCGTAATCTAGAGGCCTTTGCCATTCATATAAGCCACTTCTGATACCAAATGATCAACTAGAAGTTATTATTTGATTTTCCTAAAATTTGGATAGGCGACAAGACTGTTGTCAGGTAGTGTACAGCAAGATAAATGGTGCTGTATGTGTAAATACAGTGTTGTTTTTTTTTGTTGTTGTTGTTGTTGTTGCTGTAATTGATTTACAGTAAGTTACTCGCGGTTGTTAACAGTGGACAGTAGAGATTACAGCCATATTATGCAATGTTGATAATTATTATAAACAGAACATGCATTTAGCCAGATAGAAATAAAATGAAAGTGTGGCAATGTTGGACAGTTGTAGCAGCACAGCTTTCAAGATTTTCAGCTCAACGCATAACCAAAATAGAGAAGACAATTCAAGAAAACACCAAAATATTCATATTCCCTTCTTCTCTCTAAAAGGAAGTTGTACTTTTGATGGAATTTTCAGTGGTTATCACAAAATAAACCCATCAGAATGATTGGGACAGTTTTTCTACATCTGTAAACAGGGTTATTTTGTGCTACTGACTAGAGGACTGTACATTGTCCAGCTTATTACACAGCTTGCTGCCAAAAATGTCAAATAATAAAGTCGTAATAAAAAGGATGATTATGCTGGATGTAGAACCTCAAAATACAACTGAAGACAGAATTATTAACCCTCCTGAATTATTAGTATTCTTCAAGATACTAGTATTCAGCTGAAAGTGACATTTAAAGGCTTAACTAGGTTAATTAGGGTAAAGTTAGGGTAATTAGGCAAGTCATTGTATAACAGTGGTTTGTTCTGTACAAAAACCAAAACAAATACTGCTTAAGGGGGCTAATAATATTGACCTTAAAATGGCTTTAAAACAATTAAAAACTGCTTTTATTCTAGCCGAAATAAAACAAATAAGACTTTCTCCAGAAGCAAAAATATTAGAAGAAATACTGTGAAAAATTTCTGAATCTGTTCAACATCATGCGGGGAATATCTGACAAAGAAAATAATAGCAAATAATCCTGACTTAAACATTAATGAAATGTTATAATTTATATCTTTTTACTATAATCACTATTTTTGTAGCCACAGTTTGGTGTTGTATTCTGTAAACATACACACACAACACACACAAACACACAGTGGGGGATTAAGTATTGAAACTGTCATCATTTTTGTCAGAAAACATAGGTGCTTTTGACTTTTATTTTTGAAATTTTATTGTTGGCAACAACCAAAGAGATCCACATATGCAAAGAAAACATGACATGAAAACAAAGAAAACAAGAAAATAAGATAATTAGTTTACAAATAAAGTTCTGTGTAATAAAATGAAATGACACAGGGAAAAAGTATTGAACACATGAAGAAAGGGAGGTGTAGAAAGCCCAGACAGCAGCTGAAATCTCTCAGTAGTTCTTCAGCAACCCTCTGCCCTTTCTCAGTGTGAATGATATAAGCTGCTTCAGTTCAATATCTACATACAGTAAGCAGGAGGAGGAAGTTGAAGCTGAGTTCTGGGATCACACAAAAATCAATCAGTGAACATGTGTAATATTGTAAATGAGGGAAATAAACATGTGTTATGGATGATGTGAGCAGGAAAGTCTTTGAGTTTACAGTCTACAACACACTGTAGAAATGAATTAAACTGCACAACCCAAAATAAATTATGCTCATCAACAGGAGAAGAGCTGCTCTCTAGAGAACAAACATGACTGAGTTTATTTTACTGGACATTTCTGCATTCATGTGGGGAAAGCTTGCTTATGGATGTGTCGGATGTGGAGTTGGCTCTTGTGGGACTTTGCTGAATCAAATATAATTGCTTGAAAACATTGACAGACATTTTTGAGCGTTTTTACTGTACAATATTTATTTGATTTTGGTAAAAACTATATTTTTCAAGACTTTTACAAGGAATTGCTTTAGTATCTTAAATGAAATGTCTTTAATTACATTTGCGATTAGACATTAGGCAAATCTGAGGAAGTGTTTCCTTCCGCTCTGCTCGTGTCCTCGTCATAGCGTGAAGGGAATCCCGCAGAGTTTATGGTCTGCTCCTCTAATAGTATGTGTGGATCTGCAATGCAGTGCAGGTTTCCCCAGCTCTCCCTCCCTCTCAGACGGCTATCCTCTGCAGTCTGTGCGCTAAAATCCTCTCGGTGTGTTGGGTTTCTGTTTACCGTCTCTTACAGGTGAGTTTCCACAGCGCCACAGCGCCCCCTGCAGAGAGGAAAACACACTGCATCAGATTCCACAACACGGACTGAATAACAATCGAATGAAGATTTGCGTTATTGGTGATTTTGTAAGTTTAACAAAGGATTATTTTGTGAAAGATTAAACACAATTTAGCAGTTAACACAATTATTATTTCTGGGAAACTGTTTCTACTTAGGAACGCATTTAGCCACACTTTACAATAAGGTTTCATTAGTTAATGTATAAGTTTACTAACATGAACTAAGTATGAACAATACTTGTACATCATTTACTAATGCATTATTTAAATACTAATTCATGGTTTTTAACATTAGTTAATGCACTGTGACTTAACGAACTAATGAACAACTGAATTTCCATTAACTGATATGAACAAATATTGTATTAAATGTTCCTCTTTTTAGTTTGTTTATGTTAGTTAAAGCATTAATTAATACAACCTTATAGTAAAGTACCCAGCCAGCAATGACATGTGGGGCACAGATGGGTTAACTACGGGTTCCATGGGAACTGTGTGAGCATGGGCCCCATAAGGGACAGGCATGGGCCAATTGGGCATGGGTTTGATCTGGGAACACATATATGGGTCTTGAATGGCATAGTTATGGGCCGAGTGGGAATGGATTTGAACTGGGAATGCACATATGGGTCCTGCATGACATATTTATGGGCCAAGTTGGCATGGGTTTGAACTGGGATTACACATATGGGTCTTGCATGGCATAGTTATGGGCCAAGTTGTCATGGGTTTGAACTGTGAATGCACATATGGGTCTTGCATGTAATATTTATGGGCCAAGTTGGCATGGGTTTGAACTGGGAATGCACATATGGGTCTTGCATGGAATATTTATGGGCCAAGTGGGCATGGGTTTGAACTGGGAATGCACATATGTATATATCATTTTTGTTGTTCAATTTAATATATTTCTTGCAGTTCAAAGCATCAAGTATCTTGTATTTATCTTTGTACTTAAACTGGCCTTGCATGAATTGCTTAGTTAGGATATACGATGCCTACAGAGCCCACTTTAAGCCCATATGAGAATTCACGGTTGAATCCTGGTGCAAGCCCACTTTAAACCTCTTTAGGCAGGTGGGGCCCAAATCGGTCTGACATGAATTACCCAATTAAGACCCTTTACTGGTCCCCCTAAAACCCCATCTGGGATCACAGAAGGCCCCGAAGTGGATCCCGGGTGCAAGCCCACTTTAAACCCCTTCAGACTGGTGGGAACCAAATGGGTCTGACATGTATTGCCTGGTTAGGACCCACATAAGACCCTTAAAGATCCCACTTAAAACCCACCTTGGCATCCATGGCTGGCCCCATGTGAATCCCGGGTGCAAACCCACTTTAAACCCCTTTGGGCAGGTGGGGCCCAAATGGGTTTGGCACGAATTGTCCAGTTAGGACCCAAGCAATACCCTTTCAGGTCCCACTTTTAGTATGTGTGGGCTTCCACGGCTGGCCCAATGTGGATCCCAGGTGCAGGCCCATAATGGGGCCCACATTTGCCACCCATAAAGCCCTCATCTGAGCCCCACATGTCATTACTGACTGGGATATTACCACAGATTTTTAAGAATCCCTCCAAAAATGTATGAACTTCACAAGGAACTATATATTTATTTTTGTTGCTTATATGAATGAAGAAAAATAACCCCTAAAGGTGCAGTAGGTGATTGTCTTCAGAAGCATTTTTTGTTTTGCTGGTTGAAAGTCTGTTCACATTCCAATAGTACTGATTAAAGTAAATAGTATAAATGTGTTTATATATATTTTAATATTCTGGATAACGCATAAAACTAAAAAAAAAAATGTTCGTCTAATTAAAGATTGTCAGACTGATTGAAAGTATAAACAGGAAGCACATGTCTCGCTCGGCATTTGGTTATTGTTAGTCAACAAACGCTGGTTGAACGATGAACGCGATGGTAAAGAAAGCAAGAGAGGTCTTTTAGAGGACAGAC
The DNA here is from genome assembly GCA_903798035.1 of Danio albolineatus. Taxonomy (NCBI): domain Eukaryota; kingdom Metazoa; phylum Chordata; class Actinopteri; order Cypriniformes; family Danionidae; genus Danio; species Danio albolineatus. The sequence goes on from CAIGQQ010033438.1 coordinate 1,025,717, forward strand.
GACGAAGTTGAGTTGTTACTTAAAGTAACAAATGAATATAAAACATCCATGGCTATCGAAAAGACAGTGTTTACAGTAAAGGCTGGTCTGCCGTCTGCCGGTGACATTATAGCCATGTGCGCTTGACGGATAAGGGAAGGTTACGCAATGACCCAAAGCCCCAATCACGTAGCGGATCTCAGCAGCCACACCTCCGTTTTCGAAGGTATCCGTTGCCCTCCATCCACATTGAGACGCAGCAGCAGCGTTTTAGAATGAAAACGGCCTCTCCAGCGTTTCTAAAACGCTCCGTTTTCGCACCTCGAAAACTCCGGCGTAGTGTGGACGGATGGCGTAACCGTAGCAAAACTTTTCAATTCGTTTTAAAATGAAAACGCACTAGTGTAAACGGGGCCTGGGTCTCATCCTTGACGGCTCACTCTCCAGTCTCACATCAATAATATAACCAAGTCTGCATATTTTCATCTCCGTAATATAAACCGTCTCCGCTCTTCTCTCACCGCTCACTCCACCTCTATCCTTGTACACAGCCTCGTCACTTCTCACATTGATTACTGCAATTCTCTCCTCTATGGTCTCCCACAGAAATCCCTCCACAAGCTACAACTGGTCCAGAACTCAGCTGCCCGCATCATCACCAAAACTCCTTCTTTTCACCATATCACTCCGATTTTACGAGATCTGCACTGGCTCCCAATCAAACTCAGAGTCGAATTTAAAATCCTCCTCCATACATTCAAGGCCATCTATAATCTTGCACCTCCTTACCTGTCTGATCTTCTCCATATCACCACTCACTCCCGCTCCCTTGGATCCTCCTCCTCCATTCTCCTTTCTGTTCCCTCTGCCCGTCTCAGCACAATGGGGAGCAGAGCTTTGTCTGCTCCCAAACTCTGGAATTCTCTTCCTCCTGACATCCGCAACATCGACTCTCTCCCTCTGTTTAAATCCAGACTCAAAACTCATCTGTTCAAAATAACTTACTCTTTATAACTGCCTACTACACTCTGTTTCATGTCTTTGTGTTTTATCATCATCTCTATTTTACGTATATACTTTTTTTTTATTGTTTATATGATGTTGTACAGTGACCTTGGGTTTCTTAAAAAGGCCCTTTAAATAAAATGTATTATTATTATTATTATTATTATTATTATTATTAAATAAAAAATAAAAAATAAAAATAAAAAATTTTTAAAAGAAAAAAGGATGAGATTAAATATTACATGTAGACAGATATGTTTTAAAACTATTTTAGCCACGCAAAGCTTATGAAGGCTAGATTGTGTTCTTGTTTATAAATGGGTTTGCACGAAAAAGTTGTTTAGCCACTGAAACGTCCAGCAAAGGATCAGCTATTTTCCAGTTCATGTAGTACCATTTACAGCATCAATAATATAATCTGTTAAATAGACTTAATCTTTCGCTTAGTTGTTCAAGTGTAAAATGAGATGATTCCAGCAATGTACGAGGATCAGCGAGCACAACTGAAAATGAAGAGTCTCTCATTGTCTTGGTAACGCAAGTGTAATGTGACAGATGACAGGATATTTCTGTTTTAGCATTGCTTCCCACATAGGAAACGGACTTGGCCCAAATATGGCCTCATTATGGCACTGCTGGTGTGTTGCCGGCACTGACGTACATAATGTCAGCCGAACGTGGGCCATGCATGGCAATGATGGCACTGCATGCATGACGGCAAACTACATTTGGGCCAGTTGTGGATGGAAGGTGTGTGGCCCAGATCAGTGTAGCGATTGTTCACATTGTTTAGGTAACATTAGGCCAGGTTATGGCTCAATTTTTGGGGTTTCTGGTTAAAGTATAAAGTTATAGCTGAGTGTCTGTACCAATAATAAACCTGTTTTGGCCCAGTTTAGGGCCGGTTAATGGTAATTGGCTGAGATTCAGGCTGGTTGTGGCCCATGTCTTTAATCCAGTTATGGGCCACTTCAGAATAATCATTCTTTACGGTACTTCGGAGGAGGGAAAAGTTATTGTGTGGCCCGGAGCTGGGCCAGAAGACATATGCTATGTAGGTTTATTCTGATCAGATCACTTTGAATATAGATTCTGAAATAGCGTGTAGGAATGACTTCAAGACAACATTAGCATTGTTTCATTGACTGTGAACAATGTTGTATTTTATAGTCAGCGGCTGATTATATGTTTTCACTATTTAAAATTTGTTAACAATACTTTTCGTAAATTATATTATTGAGGAGAAAGTCTGAATGTGTGAATATAAAACCAACTTTACCCCAATGCCAGTTTTGGGAAAATATAATTCCTGTACCTGCTGGCCTGTCAATAGCTACGCTGGACAAAGTGAGTTTCCTAACTGGTGAATGACATGATCTAGTGTTATATCTATTCAATACGAATTTATGCGTGCATTCATAACTTAAGGAGGCAAGGCTTTGGACGGCAAGGGAGGGATGAAAAATTTCTAAGCTATTATGCTAATGCTAGCATTCAGGCAGATCATCTACTGCACCTTTGATCAATGCTTAATTTGTGAATTAGGAGGTCCCGGAACAGGTCGGGGTAACAGCATGTTCCAGTACTAAATTAAGCCCTGCCTTGAAACTTGCCAGTAATATGTTCCAGCCTATGTTTTACAAATCAGTTTTGGGAAACACCCATACAGAATCAATCACACACACTTCAGCCAATTTAGTCCATCAATTCCCCTATAGCACATGTGTTTGGACTGTGGGGGAAACCGGAGCACCAGGAGGTAACCCACGCCAACACAGGGAGAACATGCAAATACCACACAGAAACGCCAACTGACCCAGCTGGGACGCGAACCAGTGATCTTTTTTTTCGTGAGGCAATGGTGCTAACCACTGAGCCAACTTTAACTGTGGTCTCAATCAAAGCTGGTATATTTTTGAAGGACAAAGACCTAGACTTTTTTGGTAAAAAAAAAAAAAAAACAATCATTCTAGGTAAACACTTAATTCATATATGCAAATTTGTAAAGGTGAACCCCGCTTTAGCAGATGGAGGAATAACCTGAAGATGTTCAGAAAGTCTTTTCATTTCATGATGAACAGAAATGCCAAAAAAAAAAAAAAACTTACACACGCCTTGGACTTGTTTTTGCTACTGTCACGGTCACACAATGAGGACAAGGAGGGTTATCTCTTTTCAACAATTTATTCCCACAAGTAGTGCACAAATCAACAGATTAATCAAGTAAGTGAAAGTCTCTTCTTTTGAGCGGGGGAATAGTAGTTTATGTAGTAAACAGATAGCTTCAAGCAAACTGAGTGTAAAGTCACTTCCTTTATTGATAGTCGTGTTCATCCACAGGTTAGAAGGAACATCCTCAGGTTAAAAAGAAAACAGGGAAAATCCATGGAAGACAGGGAATCAAGGTGGAGGTGAGTGGAACAGTCAACTTCGATCCCAGCCAAAGAATGACTGGGACCTCAGAGTTTATATTGGTGCAGAGAGACTGTGCTGGTGAAAGGGAGTGGTAGGTGGAGCAGCAGGAACGAGTGGGGGATGTGACAACTACTTGATTAAGACCCTTGTGCTCTTTCTTTCTTTCTTTCTTTCTTTCTTTCTTTCTTTTGCTGTTCTGTTCCTGTTCAAGCAGTCTTATATCAACACTAACACCACATATATTGGATTTTTGAATATGCTGTAATGGTTTGTACTTGAATTTATTGTTAATACAAAAATTATACTGTAATGAATCCTTTACTCATTTCGATGGGTTTATCCGAAATCACCAATCCAGGCTCATTGTAAATCCATTTCTAGAGATTGCAAAATATATCTCAAGAAGTACTTTTTTTTGCAGTTTTTGTTTTTTCAAATGCCCCAGAGGCTGCTGTTTATGCTTTTTCAGATCTGAAATTTATCTTGCGAGTGCCATTCATGACTCCACCAGAGGCTGCTGTCGACTGACTGACTGATTGAATGGCAGACTGACCAACACTCCTCCTTCCCTAAACCCAACTGATTGGTGTTTTCAAAAGCATCGACTGACCCCATCACCCCCTTGCCTAAACCCAAGCGGTAGGATTTTCAAGACAATCCAGAAAAAGAAAAGCCCTGGCCTGATTTTTATCACATTTTCAATTCTTAACACATTCTCACCCTGTTGTTGACGTGTTTATTTTATTTTTTGTATTTGTTTGACCTGCTTCTTCATCGAACCCTGTCCTTACGGTCAACTCCTCCTTGTGTCTCAAGTCCACCGGCGTACGCAGCGAGCTACTGGGAAAGCTTGTAACAGCGGAATAGCCTTCCACATGGAGGTGAGTGGTCAGCTGGTAATGCGAAAGAAACTTAATTGTACCGGAACACACTGTTACCCCAACCTGTTCCGGGACCTCGCAATTCACAAATTAAGCATTGATCAAAGGTGCCTTAGATGATCTGCCTGAATGCTAGCATTAGCATAATAGCTTAGAAATTTTTCATCCCTCCCATGCCGTCCAAAGCCTTGCCTCCTTAAAAAACAATATAATTTGTGCTCTTCAGAAATATATGTGGGTACGTATTCACAATGTGCCTATGTTGAAAATCGCCCACTATACTCTTTAATAGTGCACTATTTTAGGGAGCAGCTATTTCTAGTGGTGTCTGAAACCACTAGTGGACGTTATGAGGTGCACTCAATCAATCCCACAATAAGTGTACAACCCATGTACAGTAAACAGGCTGAAAACATCCATAATGCTATTTTGATATCTGACCACAAGATGACATCTAAAGCAAAATCCTATCTGTGTTAGTTATAAAAAATATAAATAAAACAAAATAAAAAAAACTATTTAATTAATGTAGCGTTTGTATATGAGTAATTCCAGCATTATGTATGTGACATTAAAGTGAAAACTTAAAACGTATATCACCAGAGAAAGTATATGTTTATTTTATTGAAGCATCTGTTTATATTTTCCAGAACCACAAAGCACAGAGTTTTGGGATCAGACAAACATCAATCTGTAAACATGTTTAATATTGTAAATGAGGGAAATAAACATGCGTTATGGATGATGTGAGCAGAACATAGTAGAAACTGAGTGACTTAAACTGCACCATCCAACAGTAATAATGCTCATCAACAGAAGAAGCGCTGCTCTCTACAGAACAAACACGACTGAGTTTATTTGATTGGACATTTCTGCATTTATGAGGGAAAAGCTTGCTCATGGATGTGTCAGATGTGGAGTTGGCTCTTGTGGGATTTTGCTGAATCAAATATAGTTGATTGAAAACACTGACAGAAACATTTTTGAGTGTTTTTACACTACTGTACAATATAAGCCGATGCACAAAAGGCCTTCGCTATTTAGGCGAAAACTTTGTTACATTACCAATTACAGATAGTTAAGTGTTAAATAACTTACCAGGAAGTCCTTCTGAGGGATTTATCAACCAGCAAAACACAACCCCGGGCGCCACGGTGGCGTAGTGAGTAGCACGTTCGCCTCACAGCAAGAAGGTCGCTGGTTCGATCCCCGGCTAGGCCAGTTGGCATTTCTGTGTGGAGTTTGCATGTTCTCCCCGTGGTTGCGTGGGTTTCCTCCGGGTGCTCCGGTTTCCCCCACAGTCCAAAGACATGCGGTACAGGTTAATTGGGTAAGCTAAATTGTCCATAGTGTATGTGTGTGAATGAGAATGTATGGATGTGTTTCCCAGAGATGGGTTGCAGCTGGAAGGGCATCCGCTGCGTAAAACAAATGCTGGATAAGTTGGTGGTTCAATCCGCTGTGGCGACCCCGGATTAATAAAGGGACTAAGCCGAAAAGAAAATGAATGAATGAATGAAAACACAACCCCATTCCTTCCGTGCACTCAGTAGTGCTCAAATTTACTCCCTCGTTTCATTCACTCCATGGAACTGTGTATTACAGCAAGGGAAAAGAGAAGACATCTCATCAAAGGATCTCATCACAAGTGTTGGGCACATTCCTTTAAAAAGATTAATTTGTCATAGTTAGTTACTTCTCACAAATAGAAACTGAGCTACATAATTATAAAAGTAACTTATTACCAGTAAGAGTAACTATTGTGCTACTTTAAAAAGAATCTAATTTGTTAAATGACTGTAAAATAAATGTAAAACATGATCTGATCTACACTATTTTAATGTTATTGTTGGACAATGTGAGAGACAACGTGCTCAACTATACATCTAGATATCATTTAGTTTAATTCTGTCTGAGTAGAAAGTGTTTGCGCTGGAGAAAAATGTTAAAAGTTTTGTTTGCTTTGACGTTGTGGCTTCGTCTCCTCATTTGGTTGCAATAGAGGTCCTTGCAGACAGGGGACCCAAAAACATGACGGACCCAGCTGAGATACGGGTGTGTCATTGTGCCATGAATGTTACCATTACTATTAAACCATAAACATATAGAACGTTTCACATTTAATCATCAGTTTATTGAGGCTGATAATTTACAAAAGACAACGCAATCGTGTAATCAGGATATTAAAATAAATGAAAAACAACTCACCTTTTAAAAACCACCAATCACATCCATATCTCAGCTGGGTCCGTCATGTTTTTGGGTCCTCTTGAAACATTTCCGTTGTGTTATGTGGGTGTTTGCAAGTGTTTTGACCAATTTGCTGCGCGTTTCTTCCGTTGTTTGTGTTTTGACCAATTTGCTGCGCGTTTCTTCCGTTGTTTGTGTTTTTGTTATTGCCTGTGCTTTCTTAAATTGCAGCGCGTTAAGCTCTCTCGGACACCGTAAAATCCAGTATTTTATTTTGATACATTTCTGGCTACTGTATTTTGTACACTACTATTAAACTTGATGGATTTGCCATCATTCTGACTCCTGGTCATCAGTGTGTGCGATAAACTGTGAGTGTGTGTGCTTGTGTGTGAATACTTAAATCTAAGCCGTTCAACATGTTCTCAGTAACACCACATATTAACTGGGTGTCATATTAGACAGCAATTTAACTTTTGAAAACCATATCTCCCATATCACAAAAACTGCATTCTTTTTATCTGAGAAATATTGCTAAGCTACGAAGTATGCTATCCATTTCAGATGCAGAAAAGCTAGTTCATGCTTTTATGACCTCTAGGCTGGATTACTGTAATGCTCTGCTCGCTGGTTGCCCAGCCTCCTCTATTAACAAACTTCAGCTAGTACAAAATGCAGCTGCCAGAGTTCTTACCAAGTCTAGAAAATATGATCATATCACCCCAATTTTATCCTCGTTACACTGGCTGCCTGTTAAGTTTCGTATTGAGTTTAAAATATTACTTCTCACATATAAAGCATTAAATAATCTAGCTCCTGTTTATCTAACCAACCTTCTGACTCGCTACAATCCAACCCACTCTCTAAGATCTCAAAACTCAGGGCTTCTGGTAGTACCCAGAATAGCAAAATCAAGTAAAGGAGGTCGAGCCTTCTCATTTATGGCTCCTAAACTCTGGAATAGCCTTCCTGATAATGTCCGAGGCTCAGACACACTCTCACAGTTCAAAACTAGATTAAAGACCTATCTTTTTAATAAAGCATTCACTCAATACGTCACTTAGATGTATGATGCATGAATGTGCTCCACGCATCTCCTTTATATACACTATGAACTGCAGCTACGCTAATTATTGTCTTTGTTCTCTATTCCAACTGGGGATACTCATCCCCAGGCCCCCAAAGACTATCCAGCACCACGGATGCGATCCAAGACCCGTGACGAGATGATCCCAAGGCTCCTTAACCCTGGACCTCGCTGTATCCTGAGCAGCTGCTTGGCGGAGTAGCAAGCAAGAGACGGATTCCTGTGACCCTCCAAGGACAGACGAGCCTCGAGTTCTCCAGCGTCCGGCGACTAGACTGCAGCTAAAGCTGCGCACCGATGGATTACTCTTCAGTGTTTGAACTCTAAGTAGTGAATATTAAGTAACACTGAACTGAACTGAACTCAGCTATATACTAGCTAATAATATACTAGCTAATAACTAAACTGACTTTTTCAATTTACTATAACCTTCTATGTGAAGCTGCTTTGACACAATCCACATTGTAAAAGCGCTATACAAATAAAGGTGAATTGAATTGAATTGAACATTCACAGACACACCAATCATCATCACTGGTTGGTTATGTGTCCCACCCCGGCCCCAAACACACAGACACTCCATAGTAAGAGAGGTCCTAGCTGAGAGAGACGCTGCTAACATGAAAGTTGCTTCAGTGTTCTCTGTTATAGCCTGTGCATTTTATTGTCAGTAATGGTAACGGGGGAAAGAGTAACTCATTTGATTTCTCATTACTGAAAAAAGTTTTGCCATTAGTAAAGCTGTTTATTTATTTATATTATTCACATCACAAAGTAGTTTGACTTTTTGATCTTACCAGTGAATTCATTTACAATTCGGGGCATTGATATGACTTTACTTATTATAATAATTCAATAATATTACCCCAAATCAGAAATTTCCACTCTGTGATGGTCCATCCCAGATGCCTCTGAGCCCAGAGAAGTCAACGGCGCTTCTGGACACTATTAACGTAGGGCTTCCTTTTGGCACAGTACAGTTTTCACTGGCATTTGTGGATGTAGCTACGTATTGTAGTACTTGACAAAGGTTTGCCGCAGTAGTCCTGAGCCCATATGGTGATATGGCTTATAGATGAATGAGGATTCTTGATGCAGCACCGCTTGAAGGATCAGAGGTCACGGTTGTTCAGCTTAGACTTGCGCACTTGTCCTTTACACACTGAAAGTTCCTGTCCAACTGTTTCTGGAGTGTGTTGCAGGTCTGAATGACAGAAAAGGATGTAGATTTACGAATGAAATGAAGTTGACCGGACAAAACATCAAATATTATGTGTTCATGTTGTCTGTGTATTTAAAAACTCACTTCTAATAGCTGATTTCTTTTATCTTTGCCATGATGACAGTACAAAAATATTTTTCTAGATGCTAGCATTCAGCTTAAAGTGAAATTTAAAGCCTTAACTAGGTTAATAATGCAAGTCATTGTATAACAGTGGATTGTTCTGTAGACAATCCAAAACAAAGGAAGAGTTTCGTTGCAAAACGCGATAAACGCCTTTTTTTGACATTTGAATTTTATGATTGGATATCACTGTTCAGATGTACCCTTATCTATGTGTGAATTGCTGTCATTAACACAATGTTAATGTTATCCTGTTTCCCGGATAATTTTAGAAGTGTGAGTGCGCTGAATCGAGCTCAGGCACGGTACAGTTGGCCGGCCCTGGCCCATTTGGAAGAGGTGTGCCTGAGCCCGGTTCACTTGGGCTTTGGCGCGGTATGCTTGTAGTGAGAGTGCAAAGCGCGCATAAGCCCGAAACTGAAGAGGAGACGTGACTTTTGGGGACTGTTTCATTTGGATTTATTAATCATTCTTACTGTTTAATGAACGCACACTGCTGTAGATTATTAAAGACGCAAACCCCTCTCTGCACGACAGCTGCGCCTTTAGTAAACCATCTAAATCCTGCAGCACGAGGACTTTATGATTGTGTATGAGCGTCAGCAGTGGCTGATCTGTTCGGCTGAATATTTGACTGTGTGTCACTGCATATCAAACCACTAAAACGATATAATCATATAAAGAAATTTCCACTGAAATCTCTGAGAGAGCTTCTCTTACACTGAATAGTGCATCATCGATGATGTAAGCATGCCCAGGCCCGAATGCAATGAGAGTGTGGGCCGTCGGGGGAGATGGGAGGGGGGACAAGCGTGCTGTGGCCCGGTTAAAGGGAACTGTACATAGTGTGAGTACGCCCTGAACATTTTAGGCCTACTAAAAAAAATATTTTTTCACAAAACGCGATATCCACCAGACCAGTTTCTTTGCAAAATACGATAAACAGTTATATAACTGTTATATATAGAACAGCTATATGCGCGAGCTCAGCATCCCCTGGGAGGAGAGTCACTGCCGGCAAAGTGCTCAGAGTTTGCTCATTGATTTAACGATAATATCAAAAAAAAAACATATGTTTTTAAAAAAGAGGATTCAATAAGCTAACTAAAATAGTTTGCCATTTAATTGTGAATACTGAAGGCGAGCTGTCAGTCACAGGCTACGTCCGTCTGTCAGTCAGAGAATCAAAGCTTCAGAGTATAGCTGCATAATAATAACAATAATAACAATAATAATAATAATATTATTAGTATTACAGTGAAATAAGTCATTAAATATGATGGGACGAGCCCAACGAGGCAAGCTTGTGTCCGCGGACTTGGTGAAACAGAAACTGCGCCATCACGGCTCCGCCCGCTCCGATCATACAGGTTTTCAGCAGCGGTGTGCAAGGAGCCTCCACTCCACTCCACGAGCTACAAGTCGTTTATTTAACTAACTTAATCTTACTTATCTATATTATAACTAATCACAATTAGTCCGAAGCTGTTTAAGAATGGTTGAAATGATAAACATCCTGCAGTTAGTTTACTCTGACAGCTCAGCCGGTATGTTGTAATCCGACCTTTTCATTCAGGGACTGCTCTGGATTACTGGCACACGCCATAGTCACATTATGTTTATTATGGCATTATGTTTTTGAATATTATGAATATTTACGATATATTGATAATTTATTGTTCATTTTTCCACTGATGATCCAAAAGTTTTCTTCAAATGCCACAGTAAAGCCTGCTTAAAACCATTGCTGCCCCAGCAAAAAAAAAAAAGTTTCTGTACGTTCTGGCCAAAACTAACTAACTAACTCAGATTCTTATTATTAATGATCAATCTTTGTATATACTGTTCCATATAGTTTTTATTATTTTAATCAATTTAAGATAATTTTGACAATGTTAAGATAAATATGTTGCATTTTGGCATGCTTTTTGACTTATTTATGAACTATTTATGGACATAAAATTCAATAAAAAATATCCTGGATTTGAAGAATATGTGTCTCTGGCCTTTACTGAGCTCCAGTAATAGTTTAATGTACAGAAATTGTGAATAAAGTTGACTGTTGATGTCTTCAATAATAATGTCAAATAACCAACATTTCTCAAAATGGATATATCTCATTTTGCAACGAAACTCTTCCAATATTGCTTAAGGGGGCTAATAATATTGACCTTAAAATGGGTTTAAAAAATTAAAAACTGCTTTTATTCTAGCCAAAATAAAACAAATAAAAGACTTTCTCCTGAAGAAAATATATTAGAGGAAATACTGTGAAAAATTCCTGAATCTGTTCAACATCATTTGGGAAATATTTGAAGAAGAATAACAAATTCCCAGTGACTTGTCATCATATATATATAGTCCAGTGCAAAGCTGATGCTGCATTCAGACTTATTTTTGCGCAGTCTTGCGAGCTGCACAAATACAGCTGATGTGCACTCAGAGGAGTTTATTTTGCACATGTTAAAACAGAGGATGATAGTTTGGCTGACCTCTCTTCACATTGTGCCAGTGTTTTTATATGGGAGAGGTGCTGGCTGCCATGGAAACCATGTGAGCGAGTGCTGTGATTGGTGCAAAGCCCGGGATCATCCGTTGTTGCTCGCTCAGAGAAGTGCTGAGTGGACCATCCTGTTGAAACACCACCCCCCCGTCGCCCCATGGATCCGCTGCACTTCCTATTGTCCTGCAGATTTTGTTTTTTTCCATCCTGGTTGAACTTTCTAGCGTGACACTAATAAGTCCATTAGCATCATATATGTGGCTTAGCAGGGCGCAGGGGGCATAGCCTAACAAATGTGCGGAGTCAATTGGTAAGAAACACTTTCTGTTTTTTCATTATTAAGATGCTGATCATCGCTGGGATTAACTTATGGTGTTCATGTTAAGACATTAAATGCTTATTTATGATTAACCGATTGAGATCTAACTTCCTCTGCTTGGTTTTAACGATTTTATTTCTCTTTATTGGACTAAATGTTTTAAGATGGATTAATTTATACTGTATTTATTGTTGTCCTGTAGTCTTTTAAGTAATTTCTTATTAATGTTATTATCATTAAGGATGTTTTGGTGTTAAATTCAGTGTACAAAAGTTGTTTTATAGACATGGAAAGAGTTCAAGTCTGCTTTAATGCTTTATATAAAACTATTGGGACCAAAAGTGAAGATGTCGCATTATCATTCAGCATAAAATTAAGCAACTTTTTTATTCGGACCTACGAAAATATATCGTACTAAATAGATCATTTTTACATTATTATATACTTAATGGGTAAACCTAGAGATTTGAATAAATGTGGCAAAGTATAAAGACTTAAACTAGCAATTAATTGATATTTTGGGGACAAACTGTGATGCTAAATTTCCCTGATAAGATTATATAACTTAAAAAATGAGTAGGTCTCTTCTGTAATCTATGCTACATATATATGTTGTCTCTAACCCAGATAAGTCTGTTTTGTAATCTTCTGACTGAATAGATTGACATTAAAGCAGTTGTTTTACATTTAAAAGTCTTTTTTTTCAAGGTTACTTTGATTATTGGAAAATGAATCCTACTTCATGTACTCTACTTCTTAAATGTCAAGTTTTAATCCAATGTGTGAATTGTCATTTCTATGTAAGTGAAAATCGTAAGCTCACCATTTATTTCAGTTTAAACTTCTTCAAAAAAAAGCCAATATTTGGTATGGAACTAAATAACGCAGGTCTCTTTTTATTGGCAATACAAAAGGAGGCTAAAAAATGCAGACCAGAAACATCTCAGCCAAAAAAAAAACAACAACTCAAGCTAAAAGTTAAGATATTGTTGATGTTTGGTTGAGCATTGCCAAAATTTAAGATTGCCAGAAGACTAAAACAATGGACCATTACAAGGATGAATCAAATTCCTGAAGAAAACATCTCAGCTGTGGAGTAAACATACATCATTGGACATCTTGATTAAAAACGCAACCCAAAGTGGATTTAAAAGCATACACACAACTCCTGTTGAAGATATTTGAAGGGCAAGCTTCTGAGAGATAGAATTGGATGAGGAAAAGAAAAAGAAAAACAAGGCCTCAAAGCAAACAATGTTGATTTAACATGGAGCCCCTCTGAGGGAACAACAATGGCTTCAGCGTGGACGTAGCATCCAAACGTTGCTAGATCTCTCTCTGGCCTGTCGGGTCGCGCTCGACCAGCAAAAGCTGAAACAATTGACTTTTTTTATTTTCTATCGAGCTCAGCAGTCAGATGTGTGAGACATGTATATAAAAGCTGGGGTGGTTATACTGCCAGCCTTCATCTAAAAGTCCTATTATGTGACCGTGTGGTGTGTGTGAACGCGGACGCTAGCATTATTGCTATGGGGCTTCGGTGAGGAGTGTTACTGGTTGAGGTACTGTGTTCTGCTGTTCGGTGGAAACGCTTCACTTCATCAGGACGCAAGTTTCCGGCTCACATGTGTTGTCTATTAATTAAATCAGTGGAATTTATGGCCAGTCAAAACTAAAATCTTTCATTTAAAAAATTGGTGGGAAATGATTCAGATTCAGTATTTGTGGAAATCTGTAGAGCTTTTAGTGATAACGAAGATAGATTGGGAAGTTGATCTCAAAAACAAATGGCTAATGTGTTTTTTGATCATTTTTTGTAAGATCTGTAGAATTTATGAATAGGTGAAGCTAAAATGTTGAATAAACCAGTTGGGAATAAAAGATTCAGATTCAGTATTTGTGGAAATCTGCAGAACTTTCAGTGAAGATAGAGATAGATTGGGAAATTTACACTAAAAAGGCTTCTGAGTTTGTTGATGATTTTGCTGTAAAATCTGTAGAATTTATAAGCAGTCGAAGCAAAAATGTTGAATAAACCAGTTGGCAATAAAAGAGACAGATTCAGTATTTGTGGAAATCTGCAGAGCTTTCAATAAAATTTTAATAGATTAGGAAGTTTATCTCAAAAACAAATGACTGTTGTGTTTTTTGATGATTTTGCTGTAAAATCTTGAATTCATGGCTAGTTGAAGCTAAAATATTGAATAAACCAGTTTGGCGAGAAAAGATTCAGATTCAGTATTTGTTGAAATCTTCAGAGCTTTCAGTGAAGATCAAGATAGATTGGGAAATGTATCTCAGGGGTAAATAGCTAATGTGTTTGCAGATGATTTTGCTGTAAAATCTTTAGAATTTATGGCCAGTCAAACCTAATGCTGAATAAACCAAATGGCGGGAAATTATAAAGATTCAGTATTTGTTGAAATCTACAGAGTTTTCAGTGAAAGTTGAATTAGATTGGAAAGAAGTTTTTTTTCAATGACACATAGCTATTGTGTTTTTTGATGATTTTGCTGTCAAACCTGTACAATTTATGGCCAGTCGAAGCTAAAATTTAGAATTAAATATTGGTGGGAAAAGATTCAGATTTAGTATTTGTGGAAATCTGTAGAGCTTTCAGTGAAGAAAGAGATAGACTGGGAAGTTTATCTCAATGACTAATGCTTAATGTGTTATTTGGATAATTTTGCTGTAAAACTAGAATTTATGGCCAATCGAAGCTAAAATGTTGACTAAACCAATTGGCGATAAATGATTCAGATTCAGTATTTGTGGAAATCTTCAGTTTTTAGTGAAGAGAGAGGCAGATTGGGAAATTGATCTCAGAAAAATGTCTAATGCCTTTTTTGATGATTTTACTTGAAAATCTGTAGAATTTATGGCCAGTCGAAGCTAAAATTTTGAAATAACCAATTGGCGGGAAAAGATTCAGATACAGTATTTGTGGAAATCTGTTGAGCTTTCAGTGAAAACCAAGATAGATTGGGATGTTATTTTAAAAAAGAAATGGCTAATGTGTTTTTTGATGATTGTTTTGGTAAGATCTTTAGAATTTATGAACAGGTGAAGCTAAAATGTTGAATAAAATAATTGGTGATAAAAGTATCAAATTCAGTATTTGTGGAAATTTGCAGAACTTTCAGTGAAGATAGATATAGATTGGGAAATTTAGCTCACATTAAAAGGGCTACAGAGTTTGTTGATGATTTTACTGTAAAATCTGTCAAATTTATAAGCAGTCGAAGCAAAAATATTGAATAAACCAATTGGCAATAAAGAATACAGATTCAGTTTTTGTGGAAATCTGCAGAGCTTTCAATGAAAATTTAAATAGATTGGGAAGTTTATCTTAAAAACAACTGGCTGTTGTGTTTATTGATGATTTTGCTGTAAAATCTAGAATTTATGGCCAGTCGAAGCTAAAATGTTGAATAAACCAGTTGGCGAGAAAAGATTCAGATTCAGTATTTGTGGAAATCTTCAGAGCTTTCAGTGAAGATCAAGATAGATTGGGAAATGTATCTCAATGGCAAATAGCTAATGCTTTGCAGATGATTTTGCTGTAAAATCTTTGTAATTTATGGCCAGTCAAAGCTACTGCTGAATAAACCAAATGGCGGGAAATTATTCAGATTCAGTATTTGTTGAAATCTACAGAGTTTTCAGTGAAAGTTGAAATATATTGGAAAGTGTTTCTCAATAACACATAGCTATTGTGTTTTTTGATGATTTTGCGGTCAAATCTGTACAATTTATGGCCAGTCGAAGCTAAAATTTAGAATTAAAAATTGGAAATCTGTAGAGCTTTCAGTGAAAACCAAAAAAAATTGGGAAGTTTATCTCAAAAACAAATGGCTAATGTGTTTTTGGTGATTCTACTGTAAAATCTGTATAAGTTATAAGCAGGTGAAGCTGAAATGTTGATTAAACCAATTGCCAATAAAAGATTCAGTTTCAGTATTTGTGGAAATCTGTAGAGCATTCAGTGAAGAGCAAGATAATTTGGGAAGTTTATCTTAATGACATGGCTAATGTGTTTTTTGGATTATTTTGCTGTAAAATCTAGAATTTATGGCCAGTCGATGCTAAAATGTTGACTAAACCAATTGGTGATAAATGATTCAGATTCAGTATTTGTAGAAATCTTCAGTTTTTAGTGTAGAGCGAGACAGATTGGGAAATTGATCTCACAAAAATGTCTAATGCCTTTTCTTGATGATTTTGCTTAAAAGTCAAAGAAGAAGAATTTATGGCCAGTCGAAGCTAAACTTTTGAAATAACAGGAGATAACAGGAAAATATTACAGGGAAAGATTCAGATTCAGTATTTGTTGAAATTTGTTGTGCTTTCAGTGAAAACGAAGATAGATTGGGATGTTGATCTTAAAAACAAACGGCTAATGTGTTTTTTGATTTTTTTTTGTAAGATCTGTAAGACCACCTGCGGGGGGAGCCGTAAGGGGCCGGTGCATTGTGGAACGGGTGGTGGTCGAAGGTTAGGACCACGACAACCCGATCGTCAGGCACAGAAACTGGCTCTTGGGACATGGAATGTCACCTCACTAGGAGGGAAAGAGCCCGAGCTTGTGCGGGAGGTGGAACGATACCGACTAGAGATAGTCGGGCTCACCTCCACACATAGCTGGGGCTCTGGAACTCAACTTCTTGAGAAGGGCTGGACTTTCTTCTACTCTGGAGTTGCTCACGGTGAGAGGCGGCGAGCTGGTGTGGGCTTGCTTATAGCTCCCCAACTTAGCCGCCATGTGTTGGAGTTTTCCCCGGTGAACGAGAGGGTCGTCTCCCTGCGCCTTCGGGTCTGGGATAGGTCTCTCACTGTGGTTTGTGCCTACGGGCCAAACACCAGTGCAGAGTACCCGGCCTTCTTGGAGTCCTTGGGAGGGGTGCTGGAAGGTGCTCAGACTAAGGACTCCATTGTTCTACTGGGGGACTTCAATGCCCACGCGGGTAATGACAGTGACACCTGGAGAGGCGTGATTGGGAGGAACGGCCTCCCTGATCTGAATCCGAGTGGTGTTTTGTTATTGGACTTCTGTGCTAATCACAGTTTGTCCATAACGAACACCATGTTCAAGCTTAAGGGTGTCCACCAGTGCACATGGCACCAGGACACCCTAGGGCGGAGGTCAATGATCGACTTTGTGGTTGTATCATCTGATCTCCGACCGTATGTCTTGGACACTCGGGTAAAGAGAGGGGCAGAGCTGTCAACTGATCACCACCTGGTGGTGAGTTGGATCCGCTGGCAGGGGGGAAGGCTGGACAGACCTGGTAGGCCCAAGCGTATTGTGAGGGTCCTCTGGGAACGTCTGGCTGAACCTCAGGCCAGAGGGATTTTCAACTCTCACCTCCGGAAGAGCTTTGACCAGATGCCGAGGGAGGCTGGAGACATGGAGACTGAGTGGTCCATGTTCTCTGACTCCATTGTTAACGCGGCTGTGAGGAGCTGTGGCCGTAAGGTCTGTGGTGCCAGTCGGGGCGGCAATCCACGAACCCGGTGGTGGACACCGGAAGTAAGGGATGCCGTCAAGCTGAAGAAGGAGTCTTACAGGTCTTGGTTGGCTTGCAGGACTCCCGAGGCAGCAGATTGGTATCGGCAGGCCAAGCGTGCTGCAGCCCGGGCGGTTGCGGAAGCAAAAATTCGGGCCTGGGAAGAGTTCGGGGAGACCATGGAGGAAGACTATCGGTCGGCCCCAAAGAGATTCTGGCAAATCGTCCGACGCCTCAGGAGGGGAAAGCAGCTCCACATTGACACTGTTTTCAGTGGAAGTGGGGAGCTGTTGACCTCGACTGGGGATGTGGTCGGACGGTGGAAGGAATACTTTGAGGATCTCCTTAACCCCACCGGCATGTCTTTCATTGAGGAAGCAGAGACTGGGGATGCAGGGGTGGACTCACCCATTACCCAAGCTGAGGTCACTGAGGTAGTTTGCAAGCTCCGCAGTGGCAAAGCAGCAGGGGTGGATGAGATTCACCCTGTGTATCTTAGGTCTCTGGATGTTGTAGGGCTGTCTTGGCTGACACGTCTCTACAATATCGCATGGCGGTCGGGGACAGTACCTCTGGACTGGGCAACTGGGGTGGTGGTTCCCATTTTTAAGAAGGGGGACCGGAGGGTGTGCTCCAACTATAGGGGGATCACACTCCTCAGCCTCCCGGGGAAAGTCTATGCCAGGGTACTGGAGAGGAGGATCCGTCCGATGGTTGAACCTAGGATTCAGGAGGAACAATGCGGTTTTCGTCCGGGCCGTGGTACACTGGACCAGCTCTATACCCTCACCAGGGTGTTCGAGGGTTCGTGGGAGTATGCCCAACCAGTCCACATGTGTTTTGTGGACTTGGAGAAGGCATTCGACCGTGTCCCTCGTGGCATTCTGTGGAAGGTGCTCTGGGAGTATGGGGTCAGAGGCGCTCTGTTAAGGGCCGTCTCGTCCCTGTATGAACAAAGTAGGAGTCTGGTTCGCATTGCCGGCAATAAGTCAGACTTGTTTCCAGTGCATGTTGGACTCCGGCAGGGCTGCCCCTTGTCACCAATTCTGTTCATAATTTTTATGGACCGAATTTCAAGGCGCAGCCTTGGGCTGGAGGGGGTCCGGTTCGGGGACCACAGGATTTCATCTCTGTTATTCGCAGACGATGTTGTTCTGTTGGCTTCATCGAGCATGGACCTTCAGCATGCACTGGGGCGGTTTGCTGCCGAGTGTGACGCGGCTGGGATGAGAATCAGCACCTCCAAGTCCGAGGCCATGGTGCTCCACCGGAAAAAGGTGGCCTGCCATCTCCAGGTTGGAGGAAAGTCCTTACCCCAGGTGGAGGAGTTCAAGTATCTTGGGGTTTTG
>CAIGQQ010033438.1:1052591-1069946 GCA_903798035.1 Danio albolineatus
AGCTGTTTCTGTCAGCTTTGTGTTTTTGACTGCTTGGCACCATCTTGTATCTGAATAATGCACAGGTTAGTGTATATGCCATTAGCTGTTTCTGTCAGCTTTGTGTTTTTGACTGTTTGGTGCCATCTTGTGTCTGAATAATGTTCAGGCTAGTGTATACTCTATCAGCTGTTTCTGTCAGCTTTGTGTTTTTGACTGTTTGGCGCCATCTTGTATCTGAATAATGCACAGGTTAGTGTATACTCCATCAGCTGGTTGTGTCAGCTTTGTGTTTTTGACTGTTTGGCACCATCTTGTGTCTGAATAATGTGCAGGTTAGTGTATACTCCATTAGCTGTTTCTGTCAGCTTTGTGTTATTTACTGCTTGACGCCAACTTGTGTCTGGATAATGCTCAGGTTAGTGTATACTCCATCAGCTGTTTCTGACTGTTTGGCGCCATCTTGTGTCTAAATAATGCTCATGTTAGTGTATACTCCGTCAGCTGTTTTAATTCCTGTCAGTTTTTGTGTTTAATAAAATAATAAATGCACTATTACAACTTTTGCCGCAAATAGCTGTGTAATAAGTGGGATAAAGTACTACCAGGTCAGTTGTTTTTGCAAAATAAACCCTTCAGTCCTATACAACAGTGCTCTGATAAACCTGTCAGGCTTTAGTCTGAACCTCCTGAATGTACTTTATCCCTAACATTTAACAAACCTTGACATGTCACGACTGACCAATCAGAATCGAGTATTCCATCTTGGGTTTAGGGGTGGGGTTTGGTGCCACATTTTTGTAGGACTGTACAAATTTAAACAAATTAACACTGTTGCCTCATAGCAAGAAGTTTACTGGTTTGAGTCCCGGGTAGCTCAGTTGGTATTTCTGTGTGAAGTTTGCATGTTCTCGCTGTGTTAGTGTGGGTTTCCTCCGGGTGCTCCAAAGTCTAAACACATGCGCTATTGGTGAATTGATTAAAACTAATTTGGCCACGGTGTATGGGTGTTTCCCAGTACAGGGTTGGGAGTGGAAGGGCATCTGCTGCGTAAAACAGCTAGTACAGTTGGCAGGTTATTTCACTGTGGCGACCCCCTGATAAGCTGTAGAAAACTGAATAAATGAATAGCCACTGACAAAACGTAAAATAGTTTCATTTCCTCAGATCAGGCTGAATTGGCCAAGGACAGAAAAGAAGTAAAGACATTTAATCTGTCTTCAAGTGTACAAATATTTGCTAAACAATTTTCCATGACTTTGTGGAGTTCTTCTCTATTTCCAAAACTTTTCCAGGCCTTGAAAATGGCATGTCAAAACTCCATGAGTTTTCCAGGTTTTCTAGCACCGAATGAACCCTGTACAGTAGTTTAAGCTGCAGCATTTGGCAGTTTTTCCCTTATCTGGCTGTTGTCCAGTGACGCTCCAAAGACGTGGACTATTGATGGGTTTTGCTGTATTTTTACAGGTTTCCCAAGGGGACGCTACTGAGAAGCTGGCTCACCAAGTCCCGACCCAGACTGCTGCTGCTCATCGCGGGCTTGAAAAGGCCTCAGGTCACCCTCATGCGGAGGAAAAGGATGAAACGCACGAAAGTAGCAAAGGCCACGTAAGCGGTAAATATGGTTATTGCTGCATGTCAGAGTGACCTCTCAAACCCACCCCCGACACTCAAATGAGTCCTCTGAAATATTTCATTAAATTTTGATTGTATGTGATGGAAAGAAATGAAACTGCATGAAAATAAAAGATGTAAGGAAACGGTTACAGACGGTTACAACCACTTTTTGTCTAGGGGAGTGGGGTTGCACATTTAGCTGAGGAATTGGTTTTCGTCTGAACTCAAAAGTAAATTGTGTTACAAAGTAAGGACAGATAACAAGAATTAGTGAACAAAATGATTGTGATTTATTAACAAAAAGTGAGGGTGAATCAGTGAGTGAGGTATTTACAATATATACACAATGACGAAGACAATAAACAACAAAATGTTAGAAAGACTGGCTATGGGGGGTGAAAAGTTAGTCTTACTAATGTTCACAACAAATCCCCTCTATTAAACAAAAGTCATGAAAAATAAATCTTCAACGTCAATGACGTTCTATCTACACTGACTACCAAAATAAACCAAAAATAAATGGGTTGGCACACATCCTCTTACCTGGTGTATCTAGACCAGGGCTATTCCATTAGTTTGTCTTGGGGGCCAGTACATGAAAAGCATCACAAACAAAGGGCCGGAGAGGTATGACTTGCAATATGAGTGAGGACACAACTGCATATGTTGCATTTTTGCTCCTTAAGACACCTACGTCGGCTTTTTCTACATTACAATGTTAATATGTTTTATTTTGAAATGACATCACTGCATTGTACAATGTGTGTTTTTTTTTTTAACAAATATTCAAATGTACTTCAAAGCGCAACAAAAGCAGTCCATTGTTTAAGAATAGGCTTCTTATAATTTCAAACACATTCATATGTTTTGAACTGCATAACAATTATGGATGAAGATTTTGGTTGTACGATTATAGTCTGAAGAATAATAATGGTTTTGCGGTTATCACGTCTAATGTGCATTTAAGCTTTATATTAGGTAGGCCTAAGTATTTAGATTCACTTTTGCTATCATCTGCGTTCACACATACATAATATTAATAATTTGTAATATTAATAACATGTCTTTTGTTTACATTGCACTGAAACCACGCACAGCCTCAAAGCTACAGCACGAGATGTTTTCCTCTTGAGCGCACACATTGGCGTATTCTACATTAGAAATAACAAACTTGCGCGCAGAAAGGACATGATATTGGAACGTCCCGCCGCTATAGTTAATTCAGTGTGTGTGCGTATTGGCCTTGGCATGGGCTCGGAATTTTAAACAAGCGCACAGGTGGCAAAACTTTGTTTAACTGCAGCAGTTTCGTTCCGCGCAACAGAAACGCGCCATTGAGAAGCCTTTACGATTAATTAACCGTGACGAATTAAAGCGCAGTTAAATCGGCGAATCGTTGCATCCCTAACAACATCAGTGCAATGTACAAAAGACCTTTTCTACAAACATCCAAATGTTTTCGGCTGCCTGTGCTGTATCGTGCTGTATTGAACAGATGCACGTCACTTCATAACTATAGCGACTGTTTTTTGACTGAACTAAATTTATTTCTGATGTCTTGGTCACATTAATTGGAGGGCCAGAACAAATTGCCTCGGGGGCGGGGTTCAGCCCGCAGGCCGCCAATTCAATACCCCTGATCTAGACTAATGTTAATCTACGTGTGGACATGTATGTCACATGACGTACTTACCTACCAGTTTTTCTAAACTCACAGGGAAACATGAGGATAGGGAAGCTATGGTGACACAAAGGTAAGAACAGACAGTAAAAAACTTGAGCAAAAATAACAAAGTGTAAATCAAATACAGACAAACAATACTAATAAATAGGGATAACAAACTGCCAAACACTAACACAGTACAAAAACAAACGAGCCAAAATTCAAAGGTCAAGATGAATCACACAGTGAGTCAGAAAGGCCCAATCCCAATTCTACCCCTTAGCCCTTCCCCTTAGCCCTACCCCTCGTTTTGCGCGTTCACGTCAAGGGGTAGGGGTGTCCCAATTCTCTTTAGCTTGATGGCGTAGGGCTAAGGACAAGGGGTATACACCCCTTTGAACGAAGATTTTTTCAGGACCACACTTAAAACAGGGGGGTAATAAAATTTCCCAGAATGCACCTCCCACAGCTGCAGGATAGCTGAACCCGGAAGTAAGGAAATCCACAATTTAGTATTTTTTGTCATTATTACGAATTTTTACGACAAACAAACATATGTTTGCAGTCATAACCGCGTTCGTGTTTTACTGTCATGCTTTTTTTTAAAAAGGCTAAAAAAATGCTAAATTTCGCAATCTATAATCCATAATCATAACTCCAGTACAGCCGTCCCAGGACATTCTGACACACGATGACACTCGAATACCCTGTCAGTAATGTCTAGTGTCTGGGAAGGAGCTTTTTACAGTGTCGCGATGAGATATGATGACGTGTGCAGGTGTTGAAGTGCTGTCCCAATTCTTAGGGGAAAGTTTTGAAGCCCTTCCCCTTAACCCTCGGTTGTAAGGGCCAAGGAGAAGGGGAAGGGGTAGGGGTACAAAAATAGAATTTGGATTGGGCCAAAGTCTGCTCCTAAACTACCAGACTGAGGATCTTTTAAAGGGTATGTGGCATGTAGGGATTGGCTGGGACTTGAGCAGAGTTGTAAAGTGGTAACCAATCAGAAAGCAGGACAGATGGGATTGGTGGAACCAAGAACAAGGGAAAAAAAGCCAATCAGAGATGTGAGTAGGCGGAGCAAGCACAGAAGTGGACTGGGTGACTGACAGAAATACATGATGAGACAAAAAATTAAGAATAAAATAACCAAATAAGTGTAACACAGACTATGTTAAAAGAATAAGAGGGTCAACTCTAAAATCTTGCACTGCCGACAGGTTACCAACACAATCTAGCAAACGTTTAAAATTCTTTAATACTGGCATATCAAACAAGGGCCACATGGTGGCACAGTGAGTAGCACGATCGCCTCACAGCAAGGTCACTGGTTTGATTATTAATTTTCTAAATGCTCAACCATTCAATCCTGTTACAATAATTTATGGAAAACCTTAACCCGTGAATTAATTCAGCCGTCCCAAACTCGTTATTGTAAATAATATTGTTATTATTTACCTTAGTTTATACTATTTTATATGCTATTTAACCCCAATGTGTGCTGTTGGGTCATTTTCATCCACATTGAGGTGATTTTGAACCACATAATAAATTTGGCCACAGCTTTCTCTGTTTCAGCAAATGTGATGATTTTTTGCTGACAAACCTTATTTTGATACATATTTTTTGGAAAATGCTTTGAAAGTTTTCAAAAACTCAACAATACACACATTATGACTCCCCTTCGGTTAATTTGGTGGCTGTTTTTGCCCCACTGACTTCCATTATAATCACATTTTTTGATTGCAAAGCACTGACACCATTTAATCATGCATTCTTGGTTGTTTTCCCTGGTGGGAAGAGAAGAATTGGTCACACTTTATTTTGATGGTCCGTTTGTTGAATGTAAGTTACATTGCAACTATTTCTCATTAGATTATAAGTAGAGTGTTAGGTTGGGGTTAGGTGTAGGGTTAGTGTAAGTTGACATGTAATTGCAAAGCTTCTTATGGTCCGTTAAATGTCTGTGGAATGTCAGTGTCAACAGATATTAAGTAGACTACTAATACTTAATGGACCATCGAATTAAAGTGTTATCGAAGATTTTGTGAAAAATGTTGTAGACCTGTAACCAAAAATCAATAGAATTTTCCAAATGTAGTGTAGTGCTCAACCATTCAATCTTGTTACTATCATTTATGGAAAATGTTCATTCTTTGATTCATTTAGCCGTCCCAAACTACCTATTGTGGACAATAATGTCATTATTTAATAATATTTTAAATGTTATGTAACCCATCTGTGCTGTTGATGTTTTCCTCCACTTTAAGGTGATTTTGAGTCTTAATTTGGACACAATTTTCTCTCTGTTTCAGCAAATGCGATGATTTTTGGTGATAATGACTTTGATGATGATAATGATATTTTAGGAAAATGCTTTGAAAGTCTTAAAACTCAACAACACACTTTTTCGTTATGGTGGGGGCTGTTTTTGCCCCATTACTTCCCATTACAATCATATTTTTTGACTGCTAAGCATTGACAACATATATAATCATGCATTCTTGGTTTTTCTCCCAGTTGGGAAGAGAAGATATTTAGAAAAATGTTGAAAACCTGTAACCAAATATCAAGAATAATTTTCCAAATGCTCAACCATTCAATCCTGTAACTATAATTTATGGAAAACTTTAACCCTTGAATTAATTTAGCCGTCACAAACTTGCTATTTAGCAAATGGGCTGATTTTTGATGATAAACCTTATTTTAACACATATTTTGAGAAAACGCTTTGAAAGTTTTCAAGAACTCAACAACACACACAAATTCCCTGCCCTTTGCTTATGTTGGGGGCTATTTTTCCACCCATTGACTTCCCTTATAAATAACATTTCTTTGATTGAAGAGCCATTGCAATATAAAATAAATAAGGTATTTTGAAAAATGTTGTAAACCTGTAACCAAAAATCGTAATTTCCAAAAGCGCTGGTGTTTTTCTCCCCGCAGAACTCTTACGCATGTTTTCTTGTGTTACAGAACTTGCAGTCGAATGCCGCACTTCACTTGAGTCTCTAGAACCGAAGAAATCTTCGTCTGCCGTCGACATGAACGCAGAAAACCATCACACAGAAACACCAGCTTTCCCATCGCTGCCAAACACACGAACTAAACGCCAAAGCAAAAGCAGCAGTGAGTCTGTGGTGAAAATGAGTGATCTTCCACAAAGATCCAGACCCCCCGACTGAGACCTCGCACCCACAGACGTTTGTTCATCTTTCTCTCTCTAAAACGAAACACCTGTGTCATGCTTCGGCTCAGCTCTCAGCGTGTGACAGTACATTATTACTCTTTTTAAGTGCTTTTGGTTGAGAGTGCTTTCCTTTCCTGTGTTTTCTAATCAGGATTTCAGGGATTTTTATTCTTTTAGATTCCCAATGATGTGTGTGAGGGTGGAAAACATAAGAAAACTGAAAAAGAAACGTGTATGATCGCCATGAGCTAGATTAACTAGCGCACCGGTGGGGTTTGTTGATACTGGCGTTACCGTGTCCTGATAAGGAGTAAAACAATTCATTTAAATGTTGATAATTAATTTAAAAAACACTATTAATAATGATGACATCATAATTTAATACGGAAAAACAAACCATGATGAAAAATATGATTATTTTATTAAATTGTGTAGCTGATTGGTTGTTCGCAGGAGACGTTCACGCAATTATTGATGAACATTTGATTAAAATACTGCACTAACTGTAAGGTGAATCTCATAAAGCAAGTCTGACTCATAAAAAACACCCCCAAAACAAAAATAAAGTGAATATAATGAGCACTATCTTAATCATGAGTACACGATTTATATGGGATGTGTTTAAACAAGTTAAATGTAGTAATGTTAAACTTCATTTGTTTAAATTCAGCCCAAATAAGTAGTTTGGAACCACTCGCCTTAAAAAATGAGCAAATCCAATTAATATTTTTTTGATCAGTGTACGCATATTTGACATTCAAAACATCATCAGAATCTTTTAATTCACATAATAACACTACAGTAATGAAAATACAAATAACCCAAAGAAGTTGCATATTTAATAAATATTCTACATATATTTGAATTAATACAGGGTACTGTACAATACCTGACAAAAATCTTGTCGCCTATCCAAGTTTTAGGAGCAACAAAAAATAACTTGACTTCAAGTTGATCATTTGGTATCAGCAGTGGCTTATATGAAAGGCAAAGGCCTTTAGATTACGCTTATTTTACCACAATAAAATATGTTTATGTCTTGATTTTAAATGATTTCATTAGGACAGTAATGTCTGACTCTGTTTAGACAAGTCTCATCACTGAGCAGAAATAATGTCCAGTATAGAATATAAAGTCATGCTGCAGTGGAAACAGAATGAATATTGTGCATGACTCCCATGAGCTTGGAGGACTGCATCCATACATCTGCAATGACTCCAATAACTTATTAATCAAGTCATCTGGAATGGCAAAGAAAGCATTCTTGCAGGACTCCAAGAGTTCATCAAGATTCTTTAGATTCATCATTAATGCCTCCTCCTTCATCTTACCCCATTCTCAATAATGTTCATGTCTGGTGACTGGGCTGGCCAACACTGGAGCAGCTTGGCCTTCTTTGCTTTCAGGAGCTTTGATGTGGAGGCTGAAGTATGAGAGGGAGCGCTATCCTGCTGGAGAATTTGCCCTCTCCTGTGGTTTGTAATGTAATGGGCAGCACAAATGACTTGATACCTCAGGCTGTTGATGTTGCTATCCACTCTGCAGATCTCTCACACGCCCCCATACTGAATGTAACCCCAAACCATGATTTTTTCTTCACCAAACTTGACTAATTTCTGTGAGAATCTTGGCTCCATGCGGGTTCCAGTAGGCCTTCTGCAGTATTGGTGATGATTGAGATGCAGTTCAACAGATTATTCATGGGAAAAATTCACCGTCTGACACTTTTCCAAATGATCAACTAGAAGTTATTGCTCTTATAACTGGGATCAACCACAAAACTTTTGTCAGGAAGTTTATCACCACATTAGTCTCAAGCGGAAACATTGGCCACATTTTAACTTAAAGTATATTTGCTAAAAATTGTGAGATTGTGAGAAACTAATCCTAAACTAAAACAATGTTCAGATACTGAATAAAAACGCTCATCCAGCAGGGGGTGCCGAAATACCAGCAGGAATAATGGTGTTGCCTTGGGTATTGAGGTAAACGACACCATGTGACCTCAGGATTTGATCGATTTCATGAACTACACAGCATCTATAGATATATACATTACATATCGCCCTGAGCATGTGTCAATGCCGCCGCCATATTGGTCAGGGATCCCAGGACAAAAGTCATTCTACTGCACTTAGTCAACACTAAAGCTAATCTCAAGACGCTGGCCTCTTTTGCACTGCGTACAGGTGTAATAACGAGCAAACAAAGAAAAAGCATAAGATTTCATAGGTAAGATTTAGTCTTTTACAATTTTGGATAGTAGGCCTATGAACTTTTTTTATTGATGATAATACAGTCACTACAATGACCATCAGGCAAAGTAGTACCAACTTGCACTAAGTTCCAGGTTTATGCTGAAGAAAACCAGCGAAAATGTCAATGAAATATGACAAGACGTTGCAGTGTCAGAAATTTGTATTATTGTTGACTTCATAAGGGTCTCTGATAACATAACACTGCTAAATTACTGAATATTACAAATGTTTTATACCATTTAGATCAGAAAGGTGGATATTATGCACACTGAGACACATGATATCGACGGGACACATCATTAGAATAAGAAGTGAAAGTGGACGTGTTTCAGGACATAGGGATTAGACTGAATTTAAACAGGAAGGAGTACACGCTCTTTGTCGGCAATGCCCATGTAATAGATGTATTTATATCTATAGCCATATATCTATGGCTCTAGATGGCCAGTCCACCACTGCTCCTTGGTTCCACATTCATTTCAAAGAAGAGCTACCCTGTACCAAAATGGCGGATCTATTGACGCACTCCTTTCAATACACAACAAAAGCGTAGGCGACATTCATTTATTCATTTTCCTTTCGGCTTAGTCCCTTTATTAATCCGGGGTCGCCACAGCGGAATGAACCGCCAACTTATCCAGCATTTGTTTTACGCAGCGGATGCCCTTCCAGCAACAACCCATCTCTGGGAAACACATCCATACATTCTCATTCACACACATACACTACGGACAATTTAGCTTACCCAATTCACCTGTACAGCATGTCTTTGGACTGTGGGGGAAACCGGAGCACCCGGAGGAAACCCGCGCAACCACGGGGAGAACATGCAAACTCCACACAGAAATGCCAACTGGCCCAGCCGGGGATCGAATCAGTGACCTTCTTGCTGTGAGGCGAACGTGCTACCCACTAGGCCACCGTGGCGCCCTGCGTAGGCGACATCTAATGTATAGATCTATGCACAGCATTATAATAATCATAGATTAAATACAGGCAAACTTTAGCATTGAATACCTTATAAATAGCATTTAAGACCCATTTAAATTTATCTAAAATTAATTTTAAGACCCCTCGAACACCCTGAAATAGAGCGTAAAGTCGTTTTACGAATCCTTTTCATGATACTTGGTTATAGATTACATTTTCAAATGATTGAATCTTGTGTTTCTTCTGATTTTGGGGTGTACAATGACTTGTTTATCGACTGGTTTCATGAGTTTCACCAATCCGCACTTGCTTCTAGCAACACGTGTCAAAATAAACGCTTGCACTGTGTGAAAGTTTCACATTTACTTTCTATTTTGAACAATTTTTTGTCTTTTGTGTTCATATTTTGTCTTCTATCTTTAGCCACCGTGTCAAAGCAGATGCATAGACTTTGTGTGAAGGATCACATTTATTTCCAGAGGATTTTAAGGTTCTTTTCAGTAATTCTTTGAATAAACAAGGTAACACTTTATATTAAGTCGTCCTATTTGTCTTTTGTTACACACCAAATAGGGTATATGCAGAAGCACTTTTCATCAAGCACTTCCGGTGAACTGTAGGCCAACACACAAAATCAACACGTTTCAAGAGCCCTATTATGTGTTTTTGAAAATGACCTTCCATGCAGTGTGTAACAGCTCTAAGTGAAGTGAAATATCCAGGCTTAAAAACCCGTACACACCGGGACGCTTTTCGTTTGCGTTTATCGTCATCATTTTATGAGACGTTTTTCTGCAATCAACCCCAAGTGATTTTCACTGGCGTCAAGCAGAAGAGTATGCAAAAATCACTCCTTGCCGTTAGATGCGCTTAATGAAAACAGAAATAAATAAACTCACCCTTGATTCCTAATTCTTCCGCAAATCCTCTCCACATCATTTCCCTTTTGTCAACATTTTTGTAGTCGATATCTCATTTATCATACAGCACTTTCGTTCAGATACTATGTACATATTGCCTTCTGGGCATCTTCTTCAATGTGCGCTCACATTGACAGTTTTGCGCTCGAGCGCCTCCAAGGGGTGTTTACTGTAACTTCAGCAGCTCCGTACACGTGAACAAAAGTGCCAATCTGATTGGTGGAGAAAGTTTTGACACGGTGCATCAAAACAAACAAACAAAAAAAAATGAGCATGAGGCATTTTTTAAAAATTGCCGCTTTAGCATCTGCCGTTTTGCGTGTTGATGTGCACGATCACATTGGTGCCCTTTATTTAGTCACCAAAAACGCGTAAAAGCAAAAGCAAAAAACGTCAAAGACACGTGTGCACCGGCCTTAAATCTGAAAGTGCACCGTGTTTAAAACTATTGATTCATCTATAAAAGAGTCGACTCATAGTGCTTCAAATGAATCGTCTTTGTGCCGAAACGGCTAAAGACTTGTTACAATGTGGATACAAAACTAAAGCCCCACAAACCCGGGATGATTTGAAACCCCCGGCCGCACCCACAAACACAGTAGCAAGACAAAGAACCAGTGTTGACAGATTGGGCAGTTTTGAATTTGATTGTGCAGGTAAAAACCTTTTGGATAGGGTTTGGGCTGGAATCAGTTAGCTACATCTGGCAACACTGAAAAGAACACTATAGCAGACGCCGGTTGAATCATATCGCGAAGACGCTGTGTTCAGCTGGATATTCAACTCTATCTCATGGCAATTCGTAACTTTTGATTTAGTGGCTTAATTGTATGAATTCGAATGATCTAATTCGTACAATTTAGTACAATTTGCTCATCACCCAATGACAGTTGGTTTAGGGGTGGGGTTAGGTGCCACGCGGCCTTTTTAAAATCGTACGAATTAGCCACTAAACTGGCAAAACGTAAAATGCTTACGTTTTCTCGTGAGATCAGGCTGGGATATTATTGGAAGTGTGCGGATGAACCAAAGATGAAACTAAGAAGAGACAGTGGTAGAGGTTTATTGTTGCAAAAATGCCTCAGCATTATAGCCCCAGCCTTGTGTTGTGTTTCCTCTGAGGAGTGCTTCTGAAATCTACACACGCTTACAACAGGGCATTCCGGGAGAAATAACAAATCAGAAGAGTGACATTAAATGGGTCTAAAATACGTCCGACTCCAGGGAAAAATGGTAGTATTGGCAGGTATGATCATGCATACACTATGCACTCCGACTACTTCAAAATTGATAAATCAAATATCAAATCCTCAAATCAGTCCTCGCTGTTGCTGCCATGACAAAAACAACAGCTGGACATGACAGCAGCATGGTGATAGCATTAAATACGACCCGAGCAGAGACTTGAAAGTATTAATTTAACACATTTGTGCTCAATAATGGGTTTTATTTCTGTATTAGTGATCGCGATTGTGAAAGAATCATTTTTTTTGAACCGGTTGAACGAATACATCAAATCAAACAGAATCTTTTGAAACGATTCGAGTCTCCAGTACTGATCCACAAGTTTCTTACTTTTTTAACATGCCTAATACCCTCTTTGACTCTAAACCAACACATACGGAGTTATTCAGTTATTAGTACAGTACACTGAGATCAGATTTGAGAAGCGGTGAACTGATGATACTGCGTGATTCAGTGAACCAAACACAAACAGTACACGACAGCCTGCTGTGACTGAACTGAACTTGATCAACTGCGGCGCAGGTAAACTTAAATGTGAGGATCTGGCGAAAGTTTATTTCAGAACAGAAAGTCCTAATGGAGTTTAAATAAGTGTATCATGCTGCAGTTGGGTTGCAGAATTTAATTGTAAGACACTTTTCAAACCAGGATATTTAACTGACCGAAATTATGATGCTGTCTACATATTTCTTATGTGTTGAGTCCAAACGTAGGAGGACCGTCACAAAAGATCTGGTTCGCATTACAGATCTGTACTTCCCATCACTACCGTGAGCATCTAACCTCAGAATCAGCCTCGCACACATGTTGTATTTAAGGCTGCTAGGCTGTTGTATTTGAATTTAAAGATGAGTAGATAGTAGTGGTAGACGGCAGTGTTCTTTGTCAAAAAAATGTAGCCTCTTGGTTTAGTTTTTTTATCATACAATATTTATTCTGATGATTCTGAGTCTTGCACCAAACAAATATCCTAATTTACAAACAAAAAACTAAAATTAATACTGAAACTATATAAAACTAAACCATTTCAAAATATAAAAACTAATAAAAACTAGTAAATCTGCCTCTAAAACTAGTTAAAACTAACTGAACTTGAAAACAAAAAGTCAAAATGAAATAAAAAAAAATCTAAAACTATTATAACCTTGATAACAACATGGTAATTAAGCAGTAATTACACATTTACAAATACACACTACACATTTGCACAGCAAATTAATCAATCAATAACACAATCATGTTAAACTAAGAACTTAATATGAAGTGTGACCAGCGTGTGTCAATGCAAGAATCAAATCCTGATGTTTTATGAATAATTTCACTTTAATTTTCCCCGTTTACACTGCCAGTTAAACGTGACCCAATTCTGATATCTTCCTCATACTGTATGTGACACAGATCAGATCTGTTCTATCACCGTGTGAACACGAAATAAACGCATGCATTTGGATATTCAGAGGCCTCCTTCATATGTGGAAATAAACCAGATATAAATGGGATATGTGACATTGCGACTATCACTGTAAACAGATTTATTGAAGCGTTGCGACAATGTGGTACTTCTCCATGGTTTAATGATGTAGAAGGAAGAGCGTGTGTGGAGACGACGACGCGGTAAACAACAACAACAGAGGAAACATGGAGGAGGAAAGTGGTCAGTGGTCGACGGCAGAAGTTACCTGCCTTCTTGCCCTGTGGGAAGATCAGTGGTGGATACCATATATAAACCATAGGCGCAAGCTGCAGACTCCCTCCTCCTCCACCTCAAAATCATTTTAAAGTTGGGTGAACTTCAAGACAATAAAAGCAAGACAATTTCTTCCATTGTGGCTGGTGTGGCGCAGATGCTAGAATCTGCCTTTATGCTGTAAATTGTATGGCAAGTGTAAACACGTGAATCAGATATGGGTCACAATTAAAAGAACGTGTAAACGGACAGGCAAACAAATCAAATATAGGCAACAAACTAGACATCAAGAGCTAACAGTGTAAACAGGGCCTTAGATCATAGGTGTCAAAGTCAGTTCGTGGAGGGCCACAGTTTTCTACACCATTTTACTCCAACCCTAATCAAACAGAGCTGATCCAACTAATCAAGGTGTTCGAGACTCTTTTGTACACCTGGATTATTTGAATCAGCTGTGTTTGATTAGGGTTGGAGCAAAACTGTGCAGAGCTGCGGCCTCCAGGAACTGACTTTGACACCTATGATCTAGATGTTAGAAGCTTGAACACACCCCATGAACATCACTGCAGTGTTAGTTAGAAATGGCTTTTCCTTTTATTTAATCTTATTCAAATTTAATTTTCATTCAAGTGTTAAATATGAAACCCATTGAGAAAGATGCACAGCAATCTCGCAGAATAATAAAATAAACATGAGCAGGTTGGACGTAAAGAAGCACTCCACTTAATTATTTATTTTTCAGAAATAGGCTCATTTTACAGCTCTTTTTAGGTTCAAATTTTTAGGTTGACAATAACTGAGCTTACGATACGAAGACGACGATAACAGAGTTGATAATAAAAGAGTTGATGATAAGAGAGTTGACAATAATGGAGTTGAAGACAGCAGAGCATAACAGCTGACAATAGCAGAGTTAACAAAACTAGAGTTGAGGATAGCAAAGTGGACGACAGCAGAGTTGACAATAGCAGAGTTGAAGTTAACAGAGTTGCAATAATAGTTGTCGATAGCAGAGTTGACGATAATAGTTACGATGGCAGAGTTGATGATAATAGTTTACTATAACAGAGTTGACGATAACAGTTTACTACAGAGTCGACGATAGCAGAGTTGACGATAGTAGTTGACGATAACAGCTGATGATAACAGAGTTGACGATAGCAGTTGACGACAACAGAGCTGACGATAGCAGAGTTGACGACAACAGTGTTGTCGATAACAGTTGACAATAACAGAGTTGCCGATAACAGTTGATGATGAGAGTTGATGATAACAGAGTTGACAATAGAAGTTGACGATAACAGAGCTGACGATAACAGAGTTGACGATAACAGTTGATGGTAACATAGTTGACGATAACAGTTGAGAATAGCAGAGTTGACGATGACAGAGTTGATGATGACAAAGTTGAGGATGCCAGAGTTGACGACTGCTGAACTGATGATAACACAGATGACGATAACAGAGTTGATGATAGCGGAGTTGACGATAGCAGAGTTGACGTTAACAATAACCAATAAAAAGTTGACGATAACAAAGTTGACGATAACAAAGTTGACGATAACGGAGTTGACTATAACAAAGATGACGATAGCAGAGTTGTTAATAGCAGAGTTGACACTAACAATTGCGATAAAGTTGACGATAACAGAGTTAATGATAACAGAGTTGACGATAGCGGATATCTTGTGTCAATTCTTGTACAGAGCACCCATGAATACATGTCAGAGAAGAGTCAAGCTTTAAATTATCAAAACTCTTTGGTCAACTTGAGATGAGCGAGATGCTAACGAACTAATCTGATTCATTTATCTACGCTAAGCTAAGCTAAAATTACTCCCAATATACCCAGAGATCAGCTGATTGGATTCAGAAACGGTAAGACTCAACAGTTTAACTCTAGCAGAGCTGTAAAATAAATATATCTCCACAAATAAAGCGAAGAGTTTCTTTCTTATCGAGTATTAATTAGAAATCTTTTAAATAATTTACTATGAAGAGATTGTGTCCGTGTGCAGTTGTACATTCAGTCTGGGCTGCAGAGAGAGAGTGCATCCGGTTAGGTTGCGCTTCAGAACTGAGCACCTGAGGGATGATCTGGGTGTTTTTGGAGGTCATCTGCTGTTGAGCTTCTGCTGGAGGAGTTGATATCTGCTGATCTGCTGCTCAGAGACGGACGGCTGCAGGCCCAGGAGAGCCTCACTGAAGTCTTCTGAACACAGAGTCAGAGAGCTGAGCTCCGAATCCACACCTGCAACACACACGCATGCACACATATACACACGTGTACAAACACACAGACAGATACACATGCGTGCACGCACACATGCACACACATACACAGACAAACACATGCATGTGCCAACAAACACCCACAGTCACACATAGACGTGCGCACAAATACACAAACACAGACACAGACAGGCACACAGACAGACACACACAGGTGCACGCACACATATGCGTATGCACACAAGCACATACAGACAAACACACACGCTCACGAAAACAGACACAAATGCAAACATGCAGACACACAAAAACACACACAAACATACAGATACACCACACACATACAAACATGGACAAAAATGCATAGATGCACACAAACATTGACACACAAAAACACACAAAAATACAGAGACAGACGCAGACAAATGAACAGACAATTGCAAACACACACACAAACAGACACACACATAAACAGACACGCACAGAGGCACACACATCCACAAACAATACAAACAGACACACACACACAAACACACATACAAACACAGACATACAAACACACAGGTGTGCGCACACACAAACACAAGCGCAGATACACGCGCACACACACACATTTAAACATACACACGCATAAACAAACATATTCAAAAACACACACGCATAGGCACACACAAATACAAACAGACACACACACACACACACGAATACAGAGAGTCAATGAAAGTAGTGCAGAAACTGTGAAAGACTCAGGGAAACAGACAGATGCTAAGCTAAGCAGATCAACGCTTCCTTAAAGTTTTAACTTGTCGTTACACTAACAAATGACAAGCTAACTAAAGTACACAACATTATACACACACACACACACAAATAATCATGCAATATTCAGCTAAAAGCACAAGCGTTCCTGCAGTTGTGTAGAGGATCAGAGAGCAGATCAATGTGGTTTCAAACATGACTAACCTTTTTTTTTTGTTTGTTTGTTTAAATATACCTCGATCTTCTGCACGTTTCCCAAATAAAGATGCTAAAGACGCTCTTCTCATGTTGCTTTCTTAATATGCTGCACATCTTTACACTTGATTACAACCAGTTTTCAGAAAACCGTTGGGACATTTTGAAGAAAAACGCAATGAAATCAAGAATTATCAACCTGAGACACGTCATCTTGATGACAGTATCTGTCATGTTTCAGAAGTGCGAATACATTTTAAACCATTTTCCATTATCCCGGATTAATACGTCAACTTAATTGATGATTCATTTAAAATGACGCGAAATGCTTACAGCATGTGAGGAAACATTTTATTCTCTTGCTAATAGTCGTTTATCTATTTTTTAAACAGAGATGATTATAACAGGTAAAAAAGGTGACAGTAATTGAGTTTACGATAACAGAGATGGCAATGGCGATAGCGGAGTTTGACGATGACAGAGTTGAGAATAACAGAGCTGGCAGTAGCAGAATTAAAAATAAAGGAGATATAATGGAGTTGATGACAGCAGAGATGATTATAACAGAGTTGGCGACAACGGAGTAGAGGATAACAGGGTAGAGGATAACAGTGTTGACCATAACAGACTTAAGGATAACAGACTTGAGGACAACAGACTTGAGGATAACAGACTTGAGGACA
>CAIGQQ010033438.1:1069956-1129785 GCA_903798035.1 Danio albolineatus
TAGCAGAGTTAATGATAGCAGAGTTGCCGACAACAGCGTTGACGATAGCAGATTTGAAGACAGCAGAGTTGAAAATAGCAAAGTTAATCATAGCAGAGTTGCTGATAACAGAGTTTCCAATAACAGAGTTGCGATAACAGAGTTGCCGATAGCAGATTTGAAGACAGCAGAGTTGAATACAGCAGAGTTAATGATAGCAGAGTTGGCGATAATAGAGTTGACGATAACAGAATTAAGGACAACAGAGTTGAGGATAACACTTGACAGTAACAGAGTTGACATTCCCCATGTTTTTTTTTTTGCTTTAGCTCAGGATGCTAACCTCAAACCAGACACCATGACATGTCTAAAAAAGATTTTATGCATTTTCATCATATTATTGTTTTAAAAAGTGAATAATAAATTCACTGAAAGGATAGAACATTTGACAATTTCTCTTCTGACTTTTATTCAAGTTGTGACAAGTTCTGAGAACAATAGTCTCTAAAAATACAAAGTAATTATTATTATTGTAGTGTTTATTACTTGGGGTGCCACCAGATCTCACAATAAATCGTGACGAGATTTCTTGCTGAGGTAAAAAGTTGTCTTGTGACTTGAGATGTTATCATGATGGAGTATGACAGTGAAATTAGCATTGAAGATTGGAAGCAGGATTGAATTTGAACCACAAATCAAGTGCTTTGCATACACCTGGTAGGGCTGGCCTCTGTGTTGCACATCTTACTCTGTTGGGCGGGCAGGTGTGACCTACCCGCTTTTTTTCTCACCGGAGATCAAAGGCCGCTGTGCTATTCAAGCAAAGGATGCAACTGTAGCCCCTCAAATAAACCATGGACATTACGATGTAATATCATGGAATGTCATTTTTAGATGTACTAATTATTACGCAACTTCCTTTCCTTTGGCAAAATGGGTCAAAAGAAGGACTTGACAGGCTCTGAAAAGTCAAAACTAGTGAGATATCTTGCAGAGGGATGAAGTACTCTTAAAATTGCCAAGCTTCTGAAGCGTGATCATCGAACAATCAAGCGTTTCATTCAAAATAGTCAACAGGGTCGCAAGAAGCGTGTGGAAAAACCAAGGCGCAAAATAACTGCCCATGAACTGAGAAAAGTCAAGCATGCAGCTGCCAAGATGCCACTTGCCACCGGTTTTGCCATATTTCAGAGCTGCAACATCACTGGAGTACCCAAAAGCACAAGGTGTGCAATACTCAGAGACATGGCCAAGGTAAGAAAGGCTGAAAAACCACCACCACTGAACAGGACACACAAGCTGAAACGTCAAGACTGGGCCAAGAAATATCTCAAGACTGATTTTTCTAAGGTTTTATGGACTGATGAAATGAAAGTGAGTCTTGATGGGCCAGATGGATGGGCCCGTGGCTGGATCGGTAAGGGGCAGAGAGCTCCAGTCTGACTCAGACGCCAGCAAGGTGGAGGTGGAGTACTGGTTTGGGCTGGTATCATCAAAGATGAGCTTGTAGGGCCTTTTCGGGTTGAGGATGGAGTCAGGCTCAACTCGCAGTCCTACTGCCAGTTTCTGGAAGACACCTTTTTCAAGCAGTGGTACAGGAAGAAGTCTGCATCCTTCAAGAAAAACATCATTTTCATGCAGGACAATGCTCCATCACACGCGCCCAAGTACTCCAAAGCGTGGCTGGCAAAAAAAGGGTCTAAAAGAAGAAAAACTAATGACATGGCCTACTTGTTCACCTGATCTGAACCCCATAGAGAACCTGTGGTCCATCATCAAATGTGAGATTTACAAGGAAGGAAAACAGTACACCTCTCTAGAAGAGAAGGAAAGCGCCAGGCCCAGACGGTGTCTCACCAGCCTGTCTGAGAACCTGTGCTGACCAGCTGGCCCCCATTTTCTCGCAGATCTTCAACAGATCACTGGAACAGCGCATAGTTCCATCCTGCTTCAAACGCTCCACCATCATCCCAATCCAGAAGAAACAAAAGATCACCGGGCTCAACGACTACAGACCTGTCGCCTTAACATCTGTGGTCATGAAGTCATTTGAAAGACTGGTTCTAGCATATCTGAAAGACATCACCGGACCTTTGCTGGACCCCCTGCAGTTTGCCTACAGAGCAAACCGGTCTGTGGATGATGCAGTCAACATGGGACTGCATTATACCCTACAACATCTGGACAAACCAGGGAACTATGCAAGGATTTTGTTTGTGGACTTCAGCTCTGCCTTCAACACCATCGTCCCATCACTGCTCGAGCACAAACTGACCCAGCTCTCTGTTCCTAGCTCTGTCTGTCAGTGGATCACCAGCTTTCTGACAGATAGACAACAGCTAGTCAGAATGGGCAAAATCACGTCTGACAGCCGCACCATCAGTACTGGTG
Source organism: Danio albolineatus (assembly GCA_903798035.1). NCBI lineage: Eukaryota > Metazoa > Chordata > Actinopteri > Cypriniformes > Danionidae > Danio > Danio albolineatus. The sequence goes on from CAIGQQ010033438.1 coordinate 1,072,327, forward strand.
CCCCCCCAAGGATGTGTTCTCTCCCCACTGCTCTTCTCCCTGTACACCAACGACTGCACCGCAAAAGATCCCTCCGTCAAGCTCCTAAAGTTTGCGGACGACACTACTGTTATCGGCCTCATCCGGAACGGTGACGAGTCTGCATACAGACAGGAGGTGGAGCGGCTAGCTTTATGGTGCAGTTACAACAACCTGGAGCTGAACACGCTCAAAACGGTGGAGATGATAGTGGACTTCAGGAGAAACCCCCCTGCACTCCCCCCGCTCACCATCATGGACAGCACTGTGGCTGCAGTGGAGTCATTCAGGTTCCTGGGCACCACCATCTCTCAGGATCTGAAGTGGGACACTCACATAGACTCTATTGTAAAGAAAGCCCAGCAGAGACTGTACTTCCTCCGTCAGCTGAGGAAGTTCAACCTGCCACAGGAGCTGCTCGTGCAGTTCTACTCAGCTGTCATCCAGTCCATCCTCTGCACTTCAATCACCGTCTGGTTCGCCTCAGCAGCCAAATCTGACCTCCGTAGACTACAGCGAATAGTCCGGACTGCTGAACGAATCACTGGCACTACCCTTCCTACAATTCAAGAACTGTACTCTTCCACAGTGAGTAAAAGGGCTCGCAAAATCACCCTGGACGCCTCGCACCCAGCACACTTCCTGTTTGAACTGTTACCGTCTGGCCGGCGCTACAGAGCACCGAGCACAAAAACTGCCAGACACAGGAAAAGTTTCTTTCCTCAGGCCATCTACCTCATGAACAGTTAATATTTCTCCTATCGTGCAATAAATGTGCAATACTTTCTCACACGCACTTGTTCACAGCACCTTATAATAATATACAATGCAATACTTTTCCTTACGCATTTGTACACAGCACCTTATAACAATATATAATGCAATACTTACTCTTTTGCACACAGCACCTTATAACCTGTATATTTATAACAAATCTGTACATACATTTCAACATCCAGATCGTTGGACTGCATCTCTGTTTAATGTCTATTGTCTTCTTTTATAATATTTATTCTGTGTTGTCACTTGTCACTTTATGTACACTGGAAGCTTCTGTAGCCAAAGCAAATTCCTTGTGTGTGTGAAGCACACTTGGCAATAAAACTGATTCTGATTCTGATTCTGATTCTAAACAGTGTCTGGGAGGCTGTGGTTGCTGCTGCACGCAATGTTGATGGCGAACAGATCAAAACACTGACAGAATCCATGGATGGCAGGCTTTTGAGTGTCCTTGCAAAGAAAGGTGGCTATATTGGTTACTGATTTGTTTTTGTTTTGTTTTTGAATGTCATAAATGTATATTTGTGAATGTTGAGATGTTATATTGGTTTCACTGGTGAAAAATAATAATTGAAATGGGTATATCTTTGTTTTTTGTTAAGTTGCCTAATAATTCTGCACAGTAATAGTCACCTGCACACACCGATATCCTCCTAAAATAGCTAAAACTAAAAACAAACTAAAAACACTTTCAAAAATATTCAGCTTTGATATTAATAAGTTTTTGGGTTCATTGAGAACATAGCTGTTGTTCAATAATAAAATGAATCCTCAAAAATACAACTTGCCTAATTATTCTGCACTCCCTGTACTGAACTGCTGAAGACTCAACACACCAGCCTTCATCATTACCATCAGTACCAAACACGTTTATGCTGTACGTTTCAGCATATGCTGTATGCTGAAAAGCGGACGTTTTCTTTTCCTGGTTCGAGTGACCAAATTCCACACAGGAATTAAAAAAGCTTTTATATGTGTGATGTAGCACAAGTATTTAAGCATGTTCACGAGAGAGAAAGAGAAAGAGAAAGAGAGCAAAACATCCGCCACGTAACCAATATAAAATAATACTGTTGCATAGACTACATCACATGCAGAAATCACGCCATGGACATTTCATCAAGATGCCTACTGGTTTAAAAAGAGAACATTTTTTGTCATAAATTATAGCAAAATAACTTGTCAAAAAGATAATAAAAAATGAAACCATGTGAACAGAATAAATTCAGGAATTAATAAAAGAGCGCTCTTTTATTATCGGCTGTCAGTCAGCACCCACTCTTTTTTTTTTTCCTGGTCATTGCGCCTTTTGCCGTGTGCAGTGTAAATGCAGACAATTCGATATGAGTCACCTTTAAAAGATGATAAATGTTAGCAGGTCGTCAAAAAAAACTAAAAAACAGACACTGTCACAAAATCCGAATTGACCATCAAGATCTGCAATGTAAATACTCTGAAATTCTATATGGGAGTTTACTTTAAAAAACATATATTTTCCATTTATATATTAGCAAAATATTTGAATTCTAAGACTATTCCATTGATATGTTTCATCGTTAAGGATTTCTTTACAACAGTGTAAAAATCTCGTCTCGTCTAGTTCTCGAGTAGGTGCCTCGCCATACCCCTAATTATTACTAATAAACAAAACACAGGTTCTTGATTTCATTACATTTTACAAAAAGTCCCAGCTCCTAAATATAATTACAGGTCATTTTATAGTTTTGCATAATACTAGGTGAGCAAACTCTTGTCCAAATTCATGACCAGTGCTCACAGATCCATAAAACACCACATTTAATGACCAAACTCTGCTAATTGCTCTGTAAAGCTGAAGAAACAGTGTTCGTGGCCTTTACTTTAAAGTTTGGCATTTAGCTTAACATGCTTAGCCACAGTCTAAACGACACTTCAGGAGCAGGACACACCTTCAGTAATGCGTGAGATCTTCCTCTTGACTGCACACATCATGGCGTCTGAGCAGAGAGAGTAAAGATCCGCTCCGGTCAGCCGAGGCGGACAGGACTCCACAATATCAGACAAGCACACACTCGCATCCACCTTAAATCTGAAACAACACCACAAACAAAAGAGTCTCTATTAGGGCTGCACATATACAGATAAAGTCAGAATTATTTACATTTATACCCTTTCCAAAGGGTACCAGCACAACAGAACAGTACCAAAAGGGTGGAGCAGGATGCACAGCTGAACGCTATTGGTTTACAGCAGGGGTATCAAACTCGCGGCCTGCAGGCCAATTGTGGCCCACAGGATGATAATCTGTGGCCCTCACCTTAATTTGAAAGTTTAATGTTAGTGTGTCCCATGAGTTTGATATGTATAGCACTTTACAGTTTTGTGCTTGGAGCTGATGGCTCTCGGGGGCGGGGCATCGGCTGGACTTGACGCAGGCAGAGAAACATTTCTTAATTAGTAAGTTACAGCAGTGTTATCATGGAGTGTTTTCTTCAGTGCCTGCTGGCTACCTTGTTTCAGAGCACTTTATTCACAACGCTTCAAAAAAGTTTTTTTTAAGTTGCTGCCCAGCGGGATATTAAAGAGCCCATATTATGGATTTTTGAAAATGGCCTTCCATGCAGTGTGTTACACAGCTCTAAGGGAAGTGAAATGTCCAGCTGAGGCTTAAATCTGAAAGTGCACAGTGTTTAAAACGATTGATTCATCTATAAAAGAGTCGACTCATTTGTTGTTTAAATGAATCGTTATTAGAACGAGTCTTTAGCCGTTTCGGCTTGACGTCAACGCGAAACATACTAGTTGCGCGCGCAGACCCCGGTAAAATTGAACTCCCCGGCCCCGCCCACAGACAGGAAGAAAAAGTGGAAGGCAGTAAGTGCCTTGTAAGTAAGTAATTGCAGTAAGTGTTGTAGCATAACCAGCGGGACAGCAGTGACGTGTGATCTGAGTAATATCTAAGTAAATGTTTATACTGTTTGATGGCAGTATAAAGATTTAGAGAGAAGTTATTGACAGCTTTTTTAGGATTGGTTTTCGCGTTTTGCTCTTTGTAGACGGTCCCTAAGAAACGGTCTCTTTGCTGCCTGTGCACGGAGTCTAATATAATGCGTCCAGCGCGTAGGAAAGCTAATTTTTAGGAAAATAGGGTTGTAGGTGATTGTATACATTGCGACGGTTGAAAAGAGGTGTTATTTGTGTAGGAACAATGTTTCGGTCATGAGTTATTGATCCGGAAAACACGACTGCTGCTAACATTACTAAACTTATCGGCATTCCGGTTAAATCATGTCCCGTAGACGCTGTGCACTGAAGTGCGGGGGAAAAGCTGTGTTCTGTTCCCTACCTGGAAACCTCTTTTCCCTACCTGGAGTGGTTGAGTTTTTTTCGTAAAATACCTGAGAATTATAGCCCCAACACGGTGCTGTGTTCGCGTCATCTCTCTGAGGAGAGCTACACCAATCTACACGCTTACAACGCGGGATTTGTTGCACGGTTGTTGTTAAAGGATGGATCAATACCCAGTTTATTTGGACCTGCGTGTTCTTCCAGTCTTGTTGACCGTAACAAGGTAAATATGGATGTAGTTGTCTGTATTGTGTTTGCTCCGTGCAGCATGTAGCGGTAGCCATTTAGCTTACTGCCGAATGTAACTATTTGTTGGCTTACAATAGTCCATGAAGTGTTAATTATTACTGAATGTTTGTTGTTATGATGAAGAATATAGCAATACGCTGTTGTACAACCGCGATGATGCTTTTCAATATGTTCTGGCATTGGGCTTGACACAGACGTGACGTGGTGACGTGACGTGGTAGCGTCGCGTAAAGGAGGTGCTTGGGGAAAAAGACTCGCTCAGACGATTCATATGGGAGTCGGTGGGAAAATGAGGTAAAAATAAATAGATATTATAAGACATCGAAAGTGTTTTTTAACCTTGCATACATATCATCCTGTTGTTTGGGACTTCAAAAAGTGAAATTTAACCGTTCTCAACCCACCATATGGGCTCTTTAAAATATATAAATGTATATAAATTAGTGCTTAATTTGAGCCAGATCGTGTTCCGAGAAATGTCAGATATTTGTATTTTTTATTTTGGTATTTATTTTAATTCATTCGGCATTAAAGAAAAGTAAGGAACTCAGGCCCCGTTTACATTAGTGCGTTTTCGTTTTAAAATGGCGTTTTAGCATGAAAACGATCTGCGTCCACATTAGCGTTTCACCCAGCGTCTCTGAACAGATCTCAGTCTACACTACTCCACCAGAAACGTATATCACGTGACCATTAGCGCACTCTGGGCATGCGCGTTCAAGTATAAACAGGAAGCATGTGTCTCGCTCGGCATTTGGTTATTGTTAGTCAACAAACGCTGGTTGAACGATGAACGCAATAGGTCGAGTTATTACTTAAAGTAACAAATGAATATAACACATCCATGGCTATCGAAAATACAGTGTTTACAGTGAAGGCTGGTCTGCTGTCTTCCGGTGGCATTATAGTCATGTGCGCTTGACGAATAAGGGAAGGATACGCAATGACCCAAAAGCCCCAATCACGTAGCGAATCTCAGCAGCCACGCCTCCGTTTTCAAATGTCTCCGTTTTCCCACATCCACACTGAGACAGCGTTTCAGAATGAAAACGGCCTCTCCAGCGTTTCCAAAACGCTCCGTTTTTGCAGCTCGAAAACTCCGGTGTAGTGTGGACAGATGGTGTAACTGTAGCAAAACGTATGCGTTTTAAAACAAAAACGCACTAGTGTAAATGGGGCCTCAGTGCAGTCTAATGTAGTCATCTGCAGTCTCATATCAACACCTGTCCATCGACAATAAAAGTCCCCAGTAACCCCGACCAATTCTAGAGTCGGTCATTTGCATTGCTCTACCTGCATTGTATTTGCATTGCCTCATACACTAAACATTACATAAATTTTTATATGATGTAAAAGTAGTCAAAACAAATGACAACAACACAGTGTGGCTTCTTTTTCCTGTAACAACAGCACGGCAGATAACAGTAAATATAATTATTATTATTATTATTATTACTACTATTTATTACTGAATGATTTATTTTCTTAGTAATTTTTAATTTGTTTATTTTTTTGTGTGTGTTTAAAAAAAATCCAATCTTCTCAAATCTCTTTACTTTTATTTAAAATTTTTTACACAAAATAAGATGAAAAAATAAACAAATTAAAAATAAAGAATTCATAATATTTCTTGTCGAAAACCTGATGCGGCCCAGCCTCACCCAGACTCGGCCTCCAGCGGCCCACAGGTAAATTGAGTTTGAGACCCCTGGTTTACAGAGTTTTAAGAAAAAACTCTTAATTTTGGCATATTATTTCTGAAAATAACACCCTATATTTTGCTTGTATAGAAAATGCATCTTGATTTAGGAATCTTTAGATTTTTGGACAAGAAACAAGACATATTTTGCGGTGATGCAAACATTTACATATTTATTTCATTTCCAGCAGCATCTGGATAATTCACAATAAACTGCGATGAGGGTATTAGGAAATTCTCACTCCTAATCATGAACAACAAAAAAAAAGTGACTGAGTGTGAGGATTTGAGGAGATGATGAATAAACTCACTTGCGTAAGATCGCCTTGAGAACCTGCAGCTGCGACTCTCTGTCTTCATTTATACCGACATACACCAGCTTATCAAATCTGAAAATGAAGACAAAAACTGTCAAATAATTTTAAATTGTGAATGTATGAAGAGTTCACCCTTCACAATGCTCTTATTTAAATGAATATTTTCTATTCACCTTATTCTCTATGTGTGAGCGGACGCAGCCATTTGAATCTTTTTGGCCTGAGACTCTCATTCACTTCCATTCCTTTTTAGACGTTAAAAACTGCTCGTTATGCTGCTTGATGTTGCAATCTGATATTTTCTTATTATATTATTCTATTTTGTCTGTATAATCATGCAAATACTTGTCTGTAGAGCGAGTAGTTTGATCGTTTTCTGCCGTTTATTATTTCTAGTCATTTCTCCCAATCGGAAGTTCTAAAACAATCGCCAAAACGAGCGCACTTACACATTGAAGAATAAGGTCAATAGGAAGCTTTACAATATTATATCTGATTACATTAGATTAGTCAGGGCTGAAGCCAAATCTGCAGCTGATCTGACAAAATAACTCATGATAACACTCCAAAATGAGTACATCCAAATTTACATGAAAAATATTTTCAAATACACTAACATACACTTTATTAGGTACACCTGTCCATCTGCTCGTTAACGCAAATTTCTAATCAGCCAATCACACGGCAGCAACTCAATGCATTCAGGTATGTAGACATGGGCTGCGTCCGAAACCACCAACTACTTAGTAGATACTGCATTTGAATTTAAACGTACTGCTCGGCCGTTAGGAAAGTACGTTCGATCAAGTATGAATGTGAGAAGTATGAAAGGAATTCGGACGTACTACATTCACCATTTTGTCATGGTCACGTGACCTACCTGCGTCAGTTGCGTCGCTTCACTCCCATTCATGAATTCTCTCGCTGGGCATCATGGGATAGTGCAGCGTGCAAGGAATTCACACTTCAGAATCTCGCTGGAAGTAGTAAGTCATCCGGGTACTTCTTGTATACTGATTTTCGAATTCTATGAATTCGGACATACTACTCGGCTCACATACTGATTTTACTGTACTGTATAGTATGGAGATATGTGGTTTCAGACGCAGCCATGGTCAAGACGATCTGCTGCAGTTCAAACCGAGCACCAGAATGGGGAAGAAAGGTAATTTTTAGTGAATTTTTGAACATGCTTGCTGGTGCCAGATGGGCTGGTCTGTATTTCAGAAACTGCTGATCTACTGGGATTTTCACGCACAACCATTTCTAGGGTTTACAGAAAATGGTCTGACAAAGAGGAAATATCCAGTGAGCGGCAGTTCTGTGGGCACGAATGCCTCGTTGATGCCAGAGGTCAGACAAGAATGGCCAGACTGGTTGCAGCTGATAGAAAGGCAACAGTACCTCAAATAACCACTCGTTACAACCGAGGTCTGCAGACACGTCCAACCTTGAGGCGGATAGGCTACAGCAGCAAAAGACCACACCGGGTGCTGCTCCTGTCAGCTAAGAACAGGAAACTGAGGCTACAAGTCACACAGGCCCACCAACACTGGACAATAGAAGATTGGAGAAACGTTGCCTGGTCTGATGAGTCTCCATTTCTGCTGCCGCATTCGGATGGTCGGGTCAGAATTTGGCGTCAAAAGCATGGATCCATCCTGCCTTGTATCAAGGGTTCAGGCTGGTGGTGGTGTAATTGTGTGGGGAATATTTTCTTGGCTCACTTTGGGCCGTTAGTACCACACAGCCTACCTGAGTACTGTTGCTGATCATGTCTATCCCTTTATGATCACAGTGTACCCATCTTCTGATGGCTACTTCCAAAAGGATAACGTGCCATGTCATAAAGCGTGAATCATCATCTTAGGCTGATTTCTTGAACATGACAATGAGTTCACTGTCACCAGACTCAATCCAATAGAGCACCTTTGGGATGTGGTGGAACGGGAGATTCGCAACATGGACGTGCAGCCAACAAATCTGCAGCAACTGTGTGATGCTATTATGTCAATATGGAGCAAAATCTCTGAGGAATATTTCCTGTACCTTGTTGAATCTATGCCATGATAGTTTAAGGCAGTTCTGAAGCCAAAAGGAGGTCCAACCCGAATAGAATAGGTAGAAAAATATTTATTTTCAAAATGGAGTGGACTCATTTGTGCTAAGAGCTGTGCTTATGAAACAGAAATATTTAAAATCATTATAAACTTGTGTGTAAAATTAGTGGTTTAAAAATTCTTCAAGATAAAATAAAAGCTGAGGATCCGCGATGTTTGTTTACCTGCCGGGCCTGAGCAGTGATTGGTCCAGCAGATCTGGACGATTAGTTGCTCCAATTACAAAGACATCTCCAGACGAATGAAGACCATCCAGCTCTGCTAAAAGCTGGGAAACAACCCTGCAAACAAAATGCCAATAATAATTTATTAAATTATGTTTATTTAAAAGACAAACATTATGCAAAATTAACTTTTGAAAGCTGTTTGGACAGAACTGTGTGTAGGTATAGTGTGTCCAAAGTCATATTGGGGTGATAGAAACACAACAAGACTCTTTTTACAAATTTCCTGATGTTAAATTAGGATCCAAATCCCAGTGATTTTAGTCCCAGTACAACGTGAAATAGGAGTGCGGTTTTCTCCGCCCACTGAATTGTTTTACAGGCGCGTATTAACATGTCCGCACCAAGCGGCAACCTCCTGCTCTCCCTCGGGAAGCCAATACGGAAGTAACTGAAACTGCAATTTTTTTAAATTCCACAAGTCCTGGTTCCATATTGAGCAAATTCCTATTGAGCCCGCTGTTAAAATGGCCAACTTTACAGCAGGAAAAAAAAGTCAGTCTTTAGAGCCTGGTACAAAAAACGATTTGGGTTCATATAGCTAATGTTGCCCTTCGTGACCTTGTTTTATTGTATTTCTTACAATTATCAGATAATATGGCATGCTGTGCACTTAATTGTGCTCACAAACCATTCTAGTGGCCTCCGTTTCCCAGGTGAGTGAAATTGTATACTTACAGTATATACCAAATCTGTGCATGTATTTGTTTTTTTTAAGATCATTTATCATTTATAATGTTCTTTAGAGCTGTAATGCACTCCAGAATTGGTCAGATTGATTAGCTGTAGACTCTAGAACAGTCGTCTCAAGTGGTTATACAGTGTTATGCTTGGATTTCATCAATATCCTTGCATTTACCAACTCAGACTATATCTAAAGTGTTTGGAAGTAACTCACACTTTCCTCCTGTTGAAAAACGTCGTAAGAACAATGTTTAGTGGCTTAATGTATTACAACAGTGTTTTTAAAAGTTTAAACACTTTATTGATGTGGTATGCAACCAAGCACAAGTTGTCAGAACACAAACGAGTTGCAGGTATATAAGTATTAAGCGTTTCTCCTTTAGAAAAGCCTGTCTAAACAAAATTACTGCATGCGTCTGGAGCTCCGCTCACGCTCCGCCTTTCTGCCCTTGTTTGGTATCCCCCGGTTGGTGCGTTGACGCACGAACAAAATCTTCAGAAAGTTCCTTCAGAAACCTATTGGTGACATCACGGATATCACATCCATGTCTTTTACAGTCTATGGTTCACGTATATAAACATGTCCACAGAAAAGGATTTGGAAAGACACTGGGATTAAAAGCTCTGTTTAACTCTCTGTGATTAGCTGCAGCTTAAAAATGAGTTTAAATGTTTTTTTAAAACAATTTTTAATACAGTAAGACAACACTATTCATAACTGCTGGAATCCCCACAGCCGCACAGAGGCTATATGTGCAAAAACAGTGTAAAGATAATTGTGTGTACACTCTAAAAAAAAAAGGTGCTAAATAGCACCAAAACTGGTTCTTTGGTCGTAACGAGGGGGGAACCTTTTTTAGTGCCATACAGCACCTTAAAAAAATAGGTGCTATATTGTACTTTTGTCAAATGGTGCTATATAACACCTATATTTTAAGGTGCTCATAATGTTACTTTACCCTTTCCGCAAATAAAACCGGAATAAGAGTTATGAGAATTAGCTATAAGAACAAGTGCTTACCAGTAGTAGTGGTGCTGTACAGCACTTTAACCCCTGAAAGAACCACTGAAAAACCTTTATGTTGCTTTAAAGGTTCTTTTTCACAGTAAAAGTGCTATATAGCACCCTGACCACCTTAAAGAACCACTGAAGAACCACTGAAGGACCTTCATGGTGCTTTAAAAGTTCTTTACACAGTAAAAGTGCTAAATAGCACCTCAAATACCGTAAAGAACTACTGAAGAACCACTGAAGAACCTTTTTTTTTTAGAGTGTAGAATAAAAACGGCTACAGTCACTTGAGCCCAAAACGGGCAGATTCAAGAGGCTATAATGAATGATCTGATGGGTATTGTGAGCTGAAACTGTACAAACACATTCTGGAGACACCCTAGGCTCATCTTATAGCTTGTTAAAGGGGTAAAATAGAAGCCCTTTAGGTTTGACAAAAGGTTTACTTCTAACATCAAAAACACTAATCATACAGAGTTTAGCATCAGCTCTTTACTTACTGCATCCAAATCAGTCTAAAGCAGTGTTTCTCAACCACGTTCCTGGAGGAGCACCAGCACTGCATATTTTGAATGTCTCCTTTGTCTCTGACACCTATTACAGGTCTTTCGGTTTCTGCTCATGAGCTGATGATCTGAATCAGATGTGTTTGGTTAAGGAGACTTGAGCTGGTGATCATCCAGGAACGTGGTTGAGAAACACTGGTCTAAAGCGCTTCTTTCCATGAGCCTTCTCTGCTGTGTGTCACACAGCCCATTCTGTTGTTGTTGTTGTAGACTGTAAACGCTGGGACTGCTCTCAGCTAGTATTAAGCAAAAGCATACTAGTCATTTATAAATACAGCCATCTGACCTGTCCATCACTCCTCCCGAGTCTCCACTGTGGCCTCGATTAGGAGCCAAAGAGTCCAGTTCATCAAAGAAGATGATGCAGGGAGCCGCACTTCTGGCCTTACTGAACACTGACACACACAGGGAGAAACATTAAAACACGCAATACAATAAATATCAGGAAAATCAGTTCAGCAGTTTGAAAGAGGAGGCCAATGTCAAAGGGACTGGTCACTTCATGTGTTTTGTATATCTATTGTTGAGGTCTGAATTATCAGACCCCTAAATATTTTTCCCCAATTTCTGTTTAACAGAGAGAAGATTTTCTTCAACACATTTCTAAACATAAGTTTTAATAACTCATCCCTCTTCACTTAAGATTTCTTTATCTTTGCCATGATGACAGCACATAATATTAGACTAGATATTCTTCAAGACTTAGCTTAAAGGTGCTGTATGTAAGTATGTATGTTTGCAGATATTTAAGAAACATGCTCAGTGAACATTCTTGCTTATCTAAATGCTGAAGTCAGATATTCTGCTTTGAGAATGTGAGTTACGTGGCAGAAAGCTGTCTTTGTTTTGGCCATTTTAACCCACCCAATGCCAGTTTAGCAAATTATATTGTAGTACCAGGTTGCCTTGGTGAAAAACAGCGTATTTCATTCATTCAGTAAGGAAGACTCTCAAAGCATGCACCCGTGACCGAAATGCGACCTCCGATGGACAGTAGCAGACTCCGAAATGAGACGCAGATTCAGAGTTCCACATGAGGTGGTTATTAATTAGCAAATTATGTAAATATTACAAACGTAAACATTAGGTGAGCAGGTTACATTGTAACCGGGTGTCCTAACAACACGCTACGTGATGAGATTTGCAGTGATGAGCAATTTGGTTGTTTGCAACAGACAGAAACAGACAGGTTGTTTGAAACATGACAGAAATGTACATACAGCCATTCAGAAGCATAGAATAGTGCACTCACTGCATTCCAGCGAAATGGTAAGGTTTATAATCTAATTAACACAAATTAAACCTACTTAACATTATTAAATGTAGATGCTGAATCACTGATATGTGTTGGTTTACAAGGGTGACATGGTGGCGCAGTAGGTAGTGCTGTTGCCTCACAGCAAGAAGGTCGCTGGTTCGAGCCTCGGCTGGGACAGTTGGCGTTTCTGTGTGGAGTTTGCATGTTCTCCCCGTGTTTATGTGGGTTTCCTCCGGGTGCTCCGGTTTCCCCCACAGTCCAAAGATATGCGGTACAGGTAAATTGGGAAGGCTAAATTGTCCGGTGTGTATGTGTGTGAATGAGAATGCATGGATGTTTCCCAGAGATAGGTTGCGGCTGGAAGGGCATTCGCTGCGTAAAACAAATGCTGGATAAGTTGGCGGTTCATTCCGCTGTGGCGACCCCGGATTAATAAAGGGACTACACTGAGTCACAGCTCTGAAGTCTCAGTTTCAAATGGTTTATTTTATTCTCCAGATCTGAGGTGAACTATCTGCTGCTGCTTTCAGTATATGGCAATACATGTAATGTAAAATGGCATTCAAACTCACATTATTAGCATTTAACACTAAATAAAGCACCTGAGGTGTACCTGAGCAGATCAGGTTGTCCTGTTGTTCAGCTGAGAGAAATAGAAGCCGTTTCTAACATATCAACTCGAGGTGTTGGTTAGGACAAAACTCTTTTTAATATGGAGCATATTCCTCCTATCGTTTATGTAGAACACAATTTAAATCAGCTCGAGAGTCAGGCTCACTCCTGTTAGTCCTCAATCTGGCAACTTGCTCTTGCTTTTGTTTTGATCAGGGAATGAAATACCTAGTTCAGCCACTGGGTGTCAAACATACATACTGCACCTTTAAAGTGACATTTAAAGGCTTAACTAGGTTAATCAGGGTAAAGTTAGGCTAATTAGGCAAGTCATTGTATAACAGTGGTTTGTTCTGTAGACAATCCAAAACAAATACTGCTTAAGGGGGACAATAATATTGACCTTAAAATGGCTTTAAAACAATTAAAAACTGCTTTTATTCTAGCCAAAATAAAACGAATAAGACTTTCTCTTGAAGAAAGTATATTAGAGGAAATACTGTGAAAAATCTGCTCAACATCATGTGGGAAATATTTGAAGAATAATTCAGGGCAAATAATTCAGCTGTATGTGTTTTCAACAGCTCAATGCATTTAGACTTGCCCAGTTTTGTCATTATACTGGATATAACAGATATAACCTGTCCATTTTACGAACAAACAGCCATCCCATCAGAAAAACACATGAAGTGACCAGCTGTAAATCGGCCCAAGGTCAAAGTCAGCTTTATTTTCAATTCTGCCACATGTACAGACATACAGATAATTTAAATGACGTTACTCCCAGACCCTGGGTGCATACAGATAAAACAAACAACTCTAGAAGACTAGTATAAAATACACAAATAAATACTAATAACTGTAGTACATTTAAAAAGGAAAAAAAAAAAAAATTACAAACATACAAATAATGAGGTTTATTTGATCAGCTCTTACCCTGTCTGATGTTCTCTTCACTCTGACCAACATACATGTTGATGAGTTCGGGACCCTTCACGCTGAAAACAAACACGACACATTGAGATTTTATTTTATATCTCTAAACATTTTTATTAGATAGCAATGAGCCCAAATTCACCAGACGACTCTGAAGAAAAACTCTATTCACAAAGAACTGATCACATTAGACAGAATTGGAATTATTTAGTATCTGTGTAAAATATAACAAACACGACAGACATCATGACACTGAGCCGGCATCGCAATCCTCCACCCCTGCCGCAGCAGCAACCCGCACCCAAAAAACACACACTTAGACCCCGTTTACACTAAAACGTTTTAGTTTTTATAATGGCATTTTAGAGGGCGCCACGGTGGCGTAGTGAGTAGCACGTTCGCCTCACAGCAAGAAGGTCGCTGGTTCGATGCCCGGCTGGGCCAGTTGGCATTTCTGTGTGGAGTTTGCATGTTCTCCCCGTGGTTGTGTGGGTTTCCTCCGGGTGCTCCGGTTTCCCCCACAGTCCAAAGATATGCGGTACAGGTGAATTGGGTAAGCTAAATTGTCCATAGTGTATGTGTGTGAATGAGAATGTATGGATGTGTTTCCCAGAGATGGGTTGTGGCTGGAAGGGCATCCGCTGCGTAAAACAAATGCTGGATAAGTTGGCGGTTCATTCCGCTGTGGCGACCCCGGATTAATAAAGGGACTAAGCCAAAAAGAAAATGAATGAATTAATGAATAATGGCATTTTAGAATGAAAACGATCCACATTCACACCAGTGTTTCATCTAACATTTCTGAACAGTTTATCAAGGATGTACCGCTGGATGGCATCTCACTATAGTTATCTAACGACTCTTTGGTATTTTGAATCTATCAGGTAGATTGAGGCTGTGTGATTGTTTATGCACACATACACATGACAGTAGTCACCATGCACAAGTTAAAGCAAAAGTCATTATTAGCTTTTGACCCTCAACAATATTTTCAGCCAATCGGCTTTCTTGTTTAAAATCCCTCTCATTGGTTGGCGATTGTCAGTGGTGGAAAGAGTATGAAAAATCATACTTAAGTAAAAGTACTATCACTTGCCTAAAAATGTAGTGCGAGTAAAAGTATCTGTTGTAAATATGACTCAAAGTATCAGTAATAAGTAGCCCTTTCGAAAGTACTCAAGAGTAGTGAGTATTGCGCCGTAAAAAGCTGATGATTTACATTTGTGGATGTGTGTAAATGTAACATTGTTTAGTGCATGTAGAGATTGCCCAGCAGGTTTCACAACACCATAAGACGTTAATAACAGATTAGATTTAGGTCATGATGTCAGGTGACCAAAATTTAATGTCTAGCCAGTGTCTAAGGACAACGTTTTTTTGTAATGTTAATAATGTTATATTATTATATTATAGTTATATAATGTATAACTTGTGTTAGAGAGTGATCAAAATCCAGTATCAAGCAAATATCTTAAACCAACATAATTCAGTCAATCATTCACTGATTTTCTTCTCGGCTTAGTCCTTTTATTAATCAGGGGTCACCACAGTGGAATGAACCGCCAACTTATCAAGCACGCTTTACGAAGCATCACTGGGAAACATCCATACACAGTCATTCACACACATACACTACAGACAATTTAGCTAACCCAATTCAACTATACCACATGTCTTTGGACTTGTAGGGGGAAACCGGAGCACCCAGAGGAAACCCACCGCAAACATGAGGGGAACATGCAAACTCCACCAAGAAACGCCAACTGACCCAGCCGAGAATCGAACCAGCAACTTTCTTGCTGTCAGGCGATTGTGCTACTCCCTGTGCCACCGTGACGCCCAACCAACGCCATATTGAAATCAAATACTGACATTTGTTCCCAAGTTATGACAACTAAAATGCAAAACCTGATAGACGTCATAGTGGGAACATCCACACAACGCCAAGCTGTAACATCATTAGATGCTGACATTTGGTTGATTTTAAGTTGGACATTGATGTCAGCCTGACGATAAGTTCTGACGTCAACCCGATTTTCATTTCCAAACAAAATACAACGTCCCCTTGAAGTTGGGGTACATCCTCAATCTGACGTCATGTTGACGTCTTGTGCCTGCTGGGTGTTTAAGGCCATTTCGGGAATCATATAGTAAACATCCGTCATCTTCTCATCAGTGACATGCATCTAAACAGTCTATGGGTACAATGCGAGTAAAGATCTTCTTGGACACTTTTAATGCTTCTAAACAGTTTACTGCAATTATAAATCGCCTGCGCCTAAGGTAGTTCATTATGAGGCGATTTACCTTCTATCTGTGATTTGATTGGACAGAAATCACAGGACTGATTTTCCTAATCCCTATAGACAAAAAAATAAAGTAGAGACTGCAGGCTGTAGACTTTTACTCCATTGCTGCAAGGAAAGTAATGGAGTAAAAGTACCGATAGAGCACTAATAATGTACTCAAGGGAAAGAAAAAGTCCCCATTTATAAAACTACTCAGTTACAGTCGTTTGAGTATTTGTAATTTGTTACTTTACACCACTGGTGATTGCTTCGTGCGCAGTGAGCAGCAAAAATAAATAATGCCATAGTGACCTGCCTTAAAAATTATTGTATTTTCAAAATGGCAAAAAGGCAGTCAAGCATAATTTAATTATTTAAAACCATGAGTAAATCTGATAATGAGTCTGATCAAATGAGATCTCGAGAAGATGAAACTGTAAATGGATCAGGATGGCGGGAGACAGAAGCAAAGTGATCTCAAGTCGGACAGAAAGCATGACAGAAGAGGTAACTGTGGGGTCTTCTTGAAGATTAAACCGAGTCATTTAATAACTTGTTTTTCACTTGGCACATAATAATGAAGTGAACTGAATAGTGATTGTTCATTTATGTTTGTAGCTACATGCTTTTATTATCCATGACCAGGGCCAGACGGAATCTGCGGACATTTTGTGCTATTTCTGCTGAGTATTTTGTCAAAAATCTGCGGATTTATGCGGAATGATTTTAGGAGTATCATAACTAAAAAATTTAAGTATGAAATAAAAAGTAATACCTTTTTAACTTTTATTTAATGTTTACAATGCAAATCCAATTAGATCCACTTTATTTGGTAAACAAAGCAAGTCTCTCGTATAAAATCTCTTCTAAAAGACAGAAAATAGTACTTTACAAACTGTATTGTAAAAAAAACATATGAATATTTCATATTTATCAATATTTTTACTGAAATTAATTTGAAAACTGAATAAATATAAATTTACACACATTTAAACCAGTAAATAAACAGAATTAATGATGGGCTAAAAATCTGCGGAATTCTGCGCGCGCAGATTCTGTGTGGCCCTATCCATGACTGACCAATAACATTACATGGCACAAAATAATCAAAGACCGTTCAAAAACGTGATGCTCTTTTGTTATCACCATTTAAGTACGTCATGTTCTGGGAAATCTGAAATTGTGTGGTGGACATCGGTCACGGTGACTTTTATTTCCTGGTTTTGTAACGAGATTTATTCATTTACAAATGAAGCACTGCTAATAACCCTAACCTGCTTAATTAACCTAGTTAAGCCTTTAAATGTCACTTTAAGCTGAATACTAGTATCTTGAAGAATATCTAGTCTACTATTATTTACTGTCATCATGGCAAAGATAAAAGAAATCAGTTATGAGAAATTAGTTATTGAAACTATTATGATTAGAAATGTGTTGAAGAAAATCTCTGTTAAACAGACATTGAGGAAAAATAATAATAAGGGTGAATAATCCTGATTTCAACTGTATAAAACTCAGACATTAGTCAGGAGTCACCTGAGGAAGGTCATGGTGCACTCGGTGGCCACAGCTTTGGCCAGCAGGGTTTTCCCAGTGCCTGGCGGCCCGTAAAGCAGCAGTCCGGAGCGCCGCAGGCCCAGCGAAAGCAGCTCCGGATGCTCCAGGGGAAGCTGAATGGTGTCCAGAATCTCCTTCTTCACCTGCTGAAGACCGCCGACGTCCTGCCAGCTCACCGCTGGGATCTGACAGTAGAGGAGAGAACACAACATCAGCCATGAAATCAACAATTACTCTTCTTATTTTAATATCTATACAGCAGTGCTCGTTATAAACGATGAATCTGTATGCTTCATTATACTGTAAAAATTCATCTGGCCTCATAATCTATCACCAAATACTATTCTTTACTTCCTGCTCACATAGAATTTCTTTTTTTGGGGCAGAGCTATCGGTTATCAAGAGTGCAGTTATCAGTCATTTAAGGAGGAGCTATCAGTGATTTAGGGTGGAGCTAATAGTCAATCAGGGGAGGGGCTATCAATTATTTAGGGTGGAGCTATCAGAGATTTAGGGTAAAACTAATAGTCAATTATGGAAAGGTTATCAGTGATTTAAGGAGGGGTTGTCATTCATTTAGGGCAGAGATGCCCAAAGTAGGGCCCGCGGGCCAAAGGTGGCCCATTGTAACCTTTGATTTGGCCCACCATCCCATCTGAGAGGAGAGTGAGTATGATAGGGCGAATGCATTTAACACAGATCGTCGTTTTCTAATTTGACGTAAGCTTTTTTTGTTTGTTTTATTGCTGAGCTACAAAAAAGCAAACTGAAACTAAATCTTTCAATTAAATGTTGTAAATGAATCTGATTTTTTTTTTTTTAAATAATGTCTCTCGACAGATAGAGGACTATGCAGAAGACATCGGCAAGCAAATCAAGGCAAAAACTAGTGTAATTCTGTTATAAATTAGATTGTTTTGTATTTACTGTAATAAATTCATTATGTTACTGTATTAGTTAATATAAAAGCAGTGTTTTCTAGTCATTTTTAAAAATTATTAAATAAATTAGGAAATTATTCATGGCAACTAAATTTACCTTCGGCCCTCTAGCCTCAATCATGTTTGGTTTTTGGCCTTTCATAAGTAAAAGTTTGGGGACCCCTGATTTAGGGCGTGACTATCAGGCATTTATTTATTTATTTAAGTTTTAATGCCATATCAGCAACATCGGCTATATTCATGGCAAAACATGTACGTAATATACAATATATTATCATATCAGCTTCTTAAACATACATTGTAAACATTTTTTTAATTTTTTTTTTAAACATACAAGAACACTCAAATATCAACAATACAGAAAAGAGTCATATACAATCTTTTTGTTTGATAAAAGATAAATATTCTAAAATTGCTCCACAAGGTACCTTTTCAAACAATTCACTTAAAATATTTCCTGAATAAAAAAATGCTCTCTAATATCATTTAAAAATACACATTCGATTAAAATATGTTTTATAGTCAAAATATTCTTACACAAATCACAAATAGGTTTTTCTTCCCCTTTCAATAAATATGCATGTGTAAGTCTTGAGTGTCCGATTCTACATCTCGTATGAACAACCTGGTCATGTCTACTTTCAAAATTGTAATTATTTCTTTCATTTACAAATGGACTTACTTCATACAATTTGTTATTTTTACACTCATCCCATTCCGTTTGCCATTTCTCATTAATATACAGATTTAAAATAGGTTTTACATCAGACACAGGAATTTTGCATTCTGTTATTTCCAAGTGTAGAGCTTCCTTAGCTGCTTTATCTGCGCGTTCATTACCAATGAGTCCCATATGACCAGGTATCCAACAGAATATAATATAAAAGTCTTTTTCCTTTAAAATGTTAACTTTTTCTATTATACTAAAAATCATAGGATGATCAGTTTTCATCGACTCAAGTGCTTGTAAGCAGGACATGGAATCTGTGCAAATTAAAAACTGGCGTTGCTGTTCTTTTTCTATTTGTTCCAGTGCTAAAAACAGGGCACAAGCTTCAGCTGTGAATATTGAGCATTGTCCTGGAATACTCTTTTTGAAGCACTCTGAACCAATGACTGCTGCAGCAGATACTCGTCCATCTGATTTTGAACCGTCTGTATACACTGGTACATACATTGGTAAATTGCATCGTATCTTCATAAATTCTTCCTGATAAACATTTGGGTGGATTTCCTTTTTTTTAAACTGAGACAGGTGCATTATGATAGATGGCTTTTTAATATACCATGGTGGTATAGGGCACACATGCATCACTGTTATTATCTCCAGATTAATATCCAGCTTCTCCAAGTGAGTTTTCACTCGAATTCCGAAAGGTCTGATGTATCTGGGTCTGGCTTCGTATAGGTGCTGATTTTGAGGTTGGAAAACTGTAGAATATGCTGGGTTGTCTTTGTTTGCTTTCAGCTTGACTGCATAGTTGAGAGCCAGTTTCAATCTTCTGTTGTAAAGTGACATTTCTCCTGCTGCTGTATATAAACTTTGGATTGGAGAGGTCCTGTATGCTCCAAGAGCAAGTCTCAGTCCTGTATGATGTACTGTATCAAGCATCTTTATGTATGATATCCTTGCAGATCCGTAAACTATGCTCCCATAGTCCATTTTTGATCTAATAAGTGTCCTGTAAAGTTTTAAGAGTATCACCCAATCTGCACCCCATTTAATCTTCGCTAAAACTTTTATAACATCCATTGCTTTAAAACATCTATTTCTTAAAGCTTTAATATGAGGAATAAAAGACAACTTATTGTCAAAACTCATTCCTAGGAACTTTACCTCTTTCACAACTTGTATAGGTTCTCTATCTAAAAAAAGCTCTGGATCTAAATGCATAGATCTTAAAAGACAAAAATGCATGCATACGGTTTTTGATTAAGAAAATTTAAAACCATTTAGGACTGACCAGTCATACATTTTATTTATACATATTTGAATTTGTCTCTCGATTGTGTTCATATTTTTCCCTTTATAACAAATACAAATATCATCTACATATAAGCTACGAAATATATTATTCCCAATAACATTTACAATATTATTAATTTTAATACTAAATAGTGTTACTGATAGTATACTTCCTTGGGGCACTCCTGATTCTTGTATATGCAATTCAGATAACACATTTTTAATACGCACACGAAAAACTCTATTGGATAAAAAATTTGCAATAAAATTAGGCAAATATCCTCTAAAACCCATCTCATGTAAATCTTTTAAAATACCATACCTCCAGGTAGTATCATAGGCCTTTTCCAGATCAAAAAAAACTGCTACTATGTGCTCTTTTTTAATAAAACCATCTCGTACAAAAATTCTAATCTAATAAGATGATCAAGAGTACTTTTCCCTCTTCTAAACCCACACTGATATTTATTAATCTTCTGTTCTTTTTCTAAAGTCCACACCAATCGATTATTAATCATTCGTTTCATTTTTTTGCAAAGGCAACTGGTAAGTGCTATTGGACGATAATTATTTGGATTGGAATGATCTTTTCCTGGTTTAGGTATTGGTATAATTATAGCTTCTTTCCAAAAAGCTGGTATTTCTCCTGATTTCCAGATATTGTTGAACATATTCAGTAGAATATGTAGTACATTTTGAGGTAAATGTTTTAAAAACTGATAATGAACTTTATCAGGTCCAACTGCAGTATCTTTGGAATTTTTAATAGCTTTTAAAAGTTCTTCCATATTAAAAGGTTGGTTATATGATTCAGTGTTATCTGAGGAAAAATCCATTTTTCTTTGTTCCTGTTGTCTTTGTATTGATTTGAATTCAGGCAAACCATTTTCTGAAGATGAATTTCTTTCAAATGTCTTCGCCAAATTATTGGCAATATCCTGCTTCATTGTTAATACTTCATTTGGGAGTTTCAAATGTTGTATTTGCAATCCTCCTCCTTTGTTTTTCATCTTCCTTATCATATCCCATATTTTCTTTGTTGGGGTCTGCGATGTTAAACTTGATACATAGTGTTTCCAACTCTGCCTCTTTGTTTCATTAATGATTCGCCGTGCACGTGCTCTTGATATTTTCAGTCTGATGAGATTTTCTGTTGTTGGATGTTTATTAAAAAGCCTTTCCGTCTTCTTTCGATCAGCAATAGCCTTTTTACAATCTTCATTAAACCAAGGATTTTTCCTATGATGAGGTTTTACTGAAGTTTTTGGAACAGATTTTTCTGCTATTTCAATAAGTATATCTGTAAATTTCTTCAATAGATCTTGATGTTTTTGCCAGTCTATGTTTTACTTCTCATGACACAGTGTTTGGAAAATATGCCAGCTTGCTTTTTTTATTTGCCATCTTGATGTGTCTTGTTGGATATCTTCTTCAATATATGTTATAATCAATGGAAAATGAGCACTTCCACAAAGATCTTTCCAAACTTTCCATGACAAGTCAATTATTATTTGCGGTTCACACATAGTTAAATCTATAGCAGAATATGTTCCGTATCCTGGATGCAGATATGTATTTGAACCATCATTTAGTAAGCATAAATCATTTGTATCCATAAACTCTTCAATACTTCTTCCTTTAGTGTTGGTATGCCTCCCTCCGCAAAATGTGCTATGACTATTAAAATCACCCATTAACAAATATGGTGATGGTAGTTGTTCAGTCATGTTGTTCAATTCTTGTGTGGTCACAGCAGTGTCGGGGGGTATGTAAATAGAGCATATAGTTACAGCTTTATGAGTGGTTAAACGTACTGCTACTGCTTGTAGGTTGGTTTTTATTGATATGGGACTATGAATTATATCATGTCTCACTAATATTGCTGATCCTCCAGAAGGGCGTTGCTTATTTTGACCAAAGCAATTATAAATATTATAGTTTTTAAACGTTGGTTGACTTTTTGTTGTTAACATGGTTTCTTGAAGGCAGACAGCAATGGGATTAAAAATGGTTGCCAGTTGTTGCAATTCTGAAAAATTTGCCTTAAATCCTCGACAATTCCACTGAATTATATGATTTTTCATTTTCAAGTAGGCAAGACAAGTATCTGGCCTTTACTTTTGCATTTTGGGGACAAACTTCGACTTCGTAAATTTACAGTCTCTTTCATTTCAATGTCATTACTCTTTGGATGTTCAGTCTTTTGAGTTTTTTTCTCTGCTGGTTGATTCTTTTCATTCGATTGGCTCTTTTTTCCTCTTGATGAATGGTTGATCTCATTTGAATATCTTTCATCTTCTTTAACTTGTTTTTCTTTGGGTATTGGTTGACTGCGTTCCTTGATTCTTCTTTTTGATTATAACAGGACTTCCTTGACTGATCTGTTGTGGTTTCTCACAATTCACCCAGGTCAAATCAGTCTGACAGTGAATGTTGCTCGTGGTTGGTTTCACAACAGAAGCATATGTTTTCTTCAAACTATAAAGGGGGGATTGGTCAATCCTTTTCCGTGCTTCCATATAGCTGATCCTTTCAACACATTTCATTCTTTGTATTTCTTTTTCCTTTATCCAAACAGGACATTCTTTTGTTGAAGCTGGATGATTCCCTGAACAGTTAATACATTTAGATGGTTTTGAACATCCTAATTCGTGTCCTTCTTCTCCGCAATTACAGCAAGTTCTTTTTATTTTACAGAAAGTAGATCCATGACCAAACTTCTGGCAGTTGTATCATCTCAGAGGGTTTGGAATGAAGATACTGACCTTTACACTCACATATCCGATCTGAATCCTCTCGGGAGGTTGTGGTTTATTAAAAGTCAGAATGTATGTACCAGTTTTAATTATTTGTTCTTCTTTTTTGATTGTAATCCTCTTGACATTTGTCACATCTTGTTGGTTTAATTCAGATGCTATGTCAGCCTCATCCATGTCCTGAAGTTCTCTAGTGTGTATAACGCCTTTGCTGCTATTCAGTAATGGATGATAAAAAGCCTTTATTGGAACATTTGCCAATATATTTGCACGCAGTATATTTTCAGCATGGCTTTTCTTTGAGCACTCCACCAATATCTGCCCAGATCTCAGCTTTTTCACGTCTTTAACGGTTCCTGCTATTCCTGCTATGCCTTTCTGTATTGCAAATGGAGATAATTTTGTAAGAGGCATATCTGATATCTGTGATTCTAGCAATACAAATCTATGCCAGTTCTCATTTTTATGGGAGTTACTGCATCCAGCATCTGAATCATCGTACAAAAATTCATTTCACTCAATTGACCCTAAGCCAGGGACCTATTCGGTACTTCTTGACTAGCCGATTGGTTGGACCGGGTCTTTCCAACCTCCCGTCTATGTGAATTCAAAGCCAAAGTATTGTGTTGGATCTGAAGTAGCCGCAGCATACACATTCCTCAAATACCAGGTTCTTGTCCTCCCCAGACACGGGTTGCAACTTACGGCAAAGAAGTCGCCCCATTTGTCGCCTCTTACGATCAGCAAGGGGGGTGCTAGGGACCTATTCTACCCCGGGTCCCCACGGGGGCTATCAGGCATTTAGGGCAGGGCTATCAGTCATTTAGGAGGGGTTATCAGTCCTTTGGGGCGAGGCTATCAGCCTTTAGGATAATAGTATAGGTTATAGTTTTGTACTATTGTATTGGCCGGCAGCTAGCTCTCTGCAAACTCTCACATGGTCGCCCACTGAAGCTAAGCAGGGCTGCGAGACCACATGGGAAAGCTAGGTTGCTGCCGAAAGTGGTGTTAGTGAGGCCAACAGGGGGGGTTCAACCAGCGGTCTGTGTGGGTCCTAATGCCCCAGTATAGTGAAGGTGACTCTACTGCTCAGTGAGCACCTCCTTTCGGATGAGATGCTAAACCAAGGTCCTGACTCTCTGTGGTCATTAAAAATCTTCAAAAAGGAGTAGGGATTTAACCCCGGCATCCTGGCCAGATCTATTAGCCTCTGTCCATCATGGCCTCCTAACCATTCCATTATCATAATTGGCTTAATCACTCTTTCGCTATATAAATGTAAGGACTTATTATATTTATTATTACTTTATTGCATGTATTACTTACATGTTCTGTCACTTTAATTAGGTTCTGAAAAAGCTGACAATGTAAATGCTTCAGTTCCTCATCAAATCTTCTGACCAATCAGATGCTCTCTAGTGTCTGTCATGCCCTGCCTGCTTCTCATTGGATGTTCATTTGATGCGCTTGAGCTTAACCACGCTCCCTAAACACTATTGGCTGTTTTTTAAAGGGGAGGAGCTATACTATGTCCTGCCCTCTCTTCATGTTTCAATTAAGATTGTCAAACATCGAATAATAAAAAAAGTGCATTTCAAAGCTCTTCTCAAGACCTTTAAGTCTGACTGTTGTATTTTGACAGATTTGTCTGATTGTCTGTTCTTGCTTAAAAAGCTTTATTCCACTGTTCTGTGTAAAGAAATAAAGCAAGGTAACTGTACTTTAGGTGCTCCAATCGCTTGTGAATGCGCCTCCTGCAGGACGTCCAGTGCCGCACTGAAGTCCTCAGACGTAACACTGACCCCAGAAACACACAGATCCTCCTCCTCCAGTTCATTCACAGCTTCTGGAAAACTACACAAACACAACACACACTTCTTATCCACACACATAGAAATCAAAGCACATCACAGGCTTCCAGTCACATTCAGAATAGATTTTAAAGGGTCACAAAACAGCAAAACACATTGTTTGAGATGTTGACAGTCATATGTGTCCCACGTTGCTAAAAACACTATGAGGACACGTATATTTAGTGAAAACTGGTTGTTTTTGCGTTATTTCGAGCAAATTCGTTCTTCCGGTTTGAACAGAAATGTTGAATCTGCGTCATGGCGATGAGATCCTTATGTAAATTCCAGCGTGGAGACTGGATGTCTGTACCGGCGGATACAGCATGACATCTTTGAGCTTTCATCATTAATTCATGAGATAGACTTTGTTCGAATCAATCAGCACGCTCTATTGTGAATGAGGTGCAACTTTATTTATATGCATAATATAGCTTCGAAGACTGTTTTTACCTGTTACAGTGTTCAGAGAGAGGCCACATTGTGTTTCCACCATAATCAAAACAAGTGGAAGAATTGTTCAGAGACTTAGGTCGTCAGTGTTGGGTTTATAAATGTGCTGCAACGAAGGTTTTGTTTCCATTTCCCCATGATGAGAGCACAGCTCACATGTGGACCCACATGTGTGGATTACAGTGGTCTGCTAACACGTTACAGAAATATGTTTGTGAGGAACCTGTTTTACCCGAGAGCTTTTCTCATCTGAAAATGGTGAAATCTAGATTTGCTGCTCGTCTCCTTTTGAAACAGACACAGCTCCAGTTGGTGTTGATTGTCCTGTCTCTACAGATTTGGTGAGTGATTAATGTTCATTGTTTATATTTATTCAGATGACAAAGTTAGTTAGTATCGTCAGCAGTACTTTTTTAGTGTTTAAAGACAAACCTTAGTGAAAATGATTAGAACGGTTACTAATTTTACAGTACGTTAACATCACTACAGTATTATAGACTGAAAGATCCGCTGTAAATGCTGCCCTCCGAATGTAAACATGTAAACGCCGCAATCAAACTATTACAGTCGTGTAGAATTTTTACCGCATTTTGTGACAGGATAGTCTATACACGGCTGTTTGACGCTATTCTCTGCAACTGTCGAGTCTCTGCATCTACTGAGAAATGTGGTGGGTTTTTTTTCTCCCATACGGCGTGCAGTATTAAAAATTCCACTACAACTACACTACTCCAGCATTTCCTCACATCCAATAACTCGTTTGTCATGGACGACATGAACGAAACATTCCTGAATGAAAGTAAAAGTGCCAAACTGCGTTAAAAGTCGACAAAATAGGAATAAAACGCTCAAAATTACACAAAACTCTGGAGGAAACGTGAAGTGCGGTGACGAGATGATGCTAATCAAATCATGTGCTATAAGATGTAAAACAGGATCATGAAAGGAACATTCAAAAAAGCAGCTCATGTACACCTTCATTATATTATTGTCTTACTCAAATTAAGACAAATAACTCAATTACTGATGTCCATGTAAACTGTAGTCACTGTCTATCTCCCCTGCATCTGTGTTTGTGTTGCCGCTGTGAAAATCAGCAAGTGTGTACTGAAACTCCCCATTTCATGCTTACCTCTTTCACCACTCGACACTCCTACCTAAACAAAGCTGCACCCACTTTTCTTCAAACACTTCTTTACTTTAAAGGAATGGCCCTTTGAAGTATTATTACTTTCTATAAAGCGCTGAATACAAACCTAATAGATCACTCAGATCTTTAGGATTGCGTAAAGTAGAAATTTAAAAAGGTTCAATCGAGTGAATCGCCCTTCAGCTACTAACAGCCCTGCTGGAATCATCTTCCAGAAATGATCAGATGTGGTCCAGCATTAGGTACATTCAAATCAAGACTGAAAACACATCTGTTTAGCTGTGCCTTTACTGAATGAGCACTGTGCTACGCCTGACTGAACTCACTATTGTGTCTTTTCTTTTACACTCTTTTATAACCTGTTTAACACATTTTAATTAGTTTTATTCTTTGTTGTTTTCATTTCTTATACTCGTTTCTTTTAGTGAAGTTTCACAAACAAATTTCGAGAGGAACACGTGATCCGATTGACCGCAGCTGATCCCACATTTACAATCACTAGCCAGCCAATCAGATTAAATCAATCCCACTATAGGTATCCCAGCAAACACCACTCCCTTTCCGAAGAAACCCCCCATCCACCTCTTCTCCTCCTCCTTCCTATCTTTAAAACGGGGAGCCCTCAAGAACTACCTGATCTTGTTCTCCCCGTTACATGCTCATTCTACCAGGCGGGAGCCCTGGGCTCAACTATATCCGAGCTTAGGGTTCTCTCAAGGGGCAGCATGCCAAACCTGCTAACAGTTGTCAAACCGTATCTAAGTGCGAACTCTTGAATTCCTGTTTATGTAAAGCACTTTAAATTACCATTGTGAATAAAATGTGCTATATAAAGCCTGGTTTATATTTGACGCGCTCACTAGTTCGCTTAAATACATGCTGCGGACATGACGTCATCACTATGTTTGCAGAGATTCGCTTTAGATGTGTGCGACATGATTTCGGCTTGTGGAGTGCACAGTTGAGTGAACAGTTCGCGCAGCGCCGCATTTGATTTAAATTGAATTTGAAACACTGAAGAGATTTTGTCTGAAACGGGTACATATGTACAGACAACTTCATGATCCGTTCATGCGTGCAATGTTGTAAACTAAAGACTATGGGTGGTCAAGCTTTTTCGTACAGTGCGCCTAAGCCAAGGAATGGTCTACCCATCAGCATCAGGAATGCCGCTTCTCTTTTTTACCTTTTTACTGTTGCTTTAAACTTAGGTTGATTATTTTGTTAATTTAATCATCCAGTTTTATTGAATCATTTATATTTTATTGTTTCTTGTTTTTTTACTGTTTCTATTGTTCTGCTTTGTTACTGTTTACCTTGCATGCCTTGTAGCGCTTTGGTTCTGAGATAAGCGCACTATAAATAAATAAATAATAAATAATAAATTATTATTATTATTATTGTTAAAGCAATAATTAAAGAACAAATCATTTCTGTGACAACTGGAAAGGAATATTTGAACCTATCTGTTTACAATATAATGAATTTCAGGCTTTATTGGTGATAATGGTCAGGAATATTGGATCAATATTGCCTTGGCATTTAAGCAGAGGCCACAAACTAGCCAGACAGTACTGTGTGAATTGTGGAGTGGCTAAATATATAAATAAAAGGTCAGTATTTTTTACTAAGTGTTCTTTTTTTCTTTAATTCTTGCCATAATAAAGTATATATTTGTAGAGTAACCCGTGTTCTGTTGCTATTAATATTTTAATAAAATATTATAGTTAAACCTGTCTGAGATACGAACAAAAGCAAGTGATGCAACAAAGTTTGATTTATAAAATCTTGAATGGTTATAAAAATCTTTATAATCAATAAAATAAATCAATAAAATAATAAAAATAATTTGTTTAAAATTCTTCAATGATATCAGTGATATGACGTAGAAACTTTCTACTTTTCTGTTTATCCGTCCGTTTATCCAATCAGTTTGTTTTGACCTCCCACTGTTGCTTTAAAGAATATCACAATAGCCAACGTGTCAAGTATAAAAGCCTCGTCCGTTTCGTGATGTGTGTGTGCAGTCGGCAGGGTCTGCGACGCAGTGCCAGGCGAAAGTATAAATCAGCCTTAAATAGTGAGTGGTGAGTAAAGCAGGAAGAACACTTACTACATCTCCACTAGTCTCCTGTGAGCAGCTTTTCCAGCATTGGTCAGAAGTGCGCAAAGATCTCCTAAAACAAAACCCTATAGAAACACACATATACAGGTTTTGATTACATAATGTGACAAAGTGGTGTTTTTCATTTTCAGAAGTGTTTTGTTTCGAATTTTTCCCCATTGTTTATAGTACTATATCTGAAAACATCTCTATGCTTGAATTCACTGCCTATATTATGCCATTTAAAGAGACCCAAAAATGAAAAAAAGGTGATCGTTTACTTTATGAGCTTCTTTACTCTATTGAACACTAAAGAAGATATTTTGAAAAATGTTGGAAACATGTAACCACTGACTTCAGTATTAGTTTCTCCTGCTATAGAAGTCAATAGTTACAGGTTTATAGCTTTCATCAAAATATCTTCTTTAGTGTTTTAACTGGCTGAGTAAAGAAAGCACCTGAGGGTAAATAAGTAATGGGTAAATGTTCAGTGTTGGGTAAATTCTCCCTTTAACAAATAAACACAAACCTGAAAACATCTATATGCTTGAATTCACTTATGTAAAGTGCCCATATTACGCCATTTAAAGAAGTTCACCCGAAAATGTGAACTCTCCCTCCTTTACTCTGTTGAACCATAAAGAAGATATTTTGAAGCATATTGGAAACCTGTAATCATTGACTTTTTTATAGTTTTTGTTTTTCCTGCAACCGAAGTAAATGTTTAAGTTTGTCAGCTTTCTTCAAATTATCATCTTTAGTAACACTTTAGTAATTAGAAAACATCTAAATATCTGAATTCACTTCAATACCTTCTAAACTCTGATTAAACGTCCCTTCAGAAATATGCTAAAATATGAGCATTACATTTATACTTAAGTTGTTTTGTCTAAAGTTAAATGTGCTCAAATGCTTCCTGGCGTTAGTTCTTTGTGTAATAGATGCCAGAGCGCTGAGGGTACTTTAAAGGTTCAAGACACCCTGGAGAACTTGTTTTGAGATGTTAACAGATGTGTGTGTGTGTGTGTGTGTGTTGAGCATCAGTTCAGACAGCGTTAGCTCCTGTCAGCTTTAATTGTGGAGAAAACTGGATCATTTGGAGCTTTTGTCAGCTAGTTTCATCTTCCGGGTTTAAAATCATTATTGAGGCGGATCAAAATCAGTGACGTAGCACGGATCCGCTAGTGGAGTGATGACATGTCACTTTCTCATTATTATTCATAGCGGAGTTTTCTTATTTTATCAGAAGAGCCTGCTTTTTAATTATTCATGAGAGCACATGCTTTCTGAAGGCAGAGCAGACCTGCCACGCTGTGAGACCCAATGACTGGGTGCAGGGGCGCCGCTAAGGGGGGGAAAGTTAGGACGATTCTAAGGGCCCATGCACTCTAGGGGCCCACAGAGATCTGCTTTATAATTAATAACAGTACTATAATGTAATATAGATTATGAATATTGCTCTAAATTACAAGTAAAACAATTTATTAGAAATAAAAAAACGGCTTATATCTGCCCCTCGTGTCTGTCACTGTCAAACTGCACCATTTTGTAGTATAAATAGTGTAGGTAGTGCGTTCACACTGAAAACTCTACAAATAATAAGTGCACTTTAATTACCGGATGATGCACTTAGCATCATTTATGGCTCTCTGCTTATTTATGGGTCTAATTGTAATATAATTTAGTGGCCTTTTGATTTTTGTCACTGTTCCAGTGTATTGCACATTGTATGAGACACTATTGCAGTACAGTTATTTAAATAGTCACACATTTAACATACATACATTTTGTGTGTTTAGAAATGTTACATTTTCAGTGAATATTTGATTACTGTTTCTTTTTTTGTACTACATTTACATTTGAACAATAAATCATCTGCTAGCTACAGTCATGGCCGTTCTCTTACTAAATACTGATAAGTAGTGGACAAAATCAAAAATAAAATGCATAGGTCAGTATAACTACATTGCAGACAAGGAGTTTGCATAACTAGCTTGGTAGTAGGGGGCCAATCCTCATATTTTTTCATGGGGCCCAAAATTGCTAGCGGCGCCCCTGACTGGGTGAGACAGCGTCCACGTACGGCAAGCAGTATTTAGCCAAACATGAAGTGTCGTAACGTTATGTGTTTGTTTCCATGATCCACAGGGTCTGTTGCATGTTTCCCCTGTGATGCTGTTAGGGCCGATACAGCAAAGCTGTTGGTTTGCAGCAAGCATTTTTGTCAGGAAAGCTGTACTAGGACTAGGACTTTGACTTAGCAGTTGAGTTCGTCACCATTCAGACACATCGCCTATATTCGTGCTGCCGTGTTCACACATGTTTAAAATCCTCCAGATTACCAGCAGGGCTAATGGTTGGAGTAAATAGAGCAAGAGACCTGCTGCACTGCTCCACTGTGTCTGCATTCAGACCCAGGGTTGAGGAGGAGAGAAGTCCTCCTCATTTAAAGTGTTTATATAAACATGATTATCTTTATGATGATATAACAAATTGTGGTTATGTTTATATGAAATAACGAATAACATATGCAGCAGGACATTCAATCACTGTTTATTTCTTTGCATTTTAACTTTGTAAAATGTTAACCTCCTCGTGGTTTGTGTTGTGAGCCGACTGACAACAGTTGCTCGCTCCCCTTTCTCTTCCTGCTGCCGGTCACGCCCGCAGAGCTCCACACCCATCTCAGAGCATTTTTTGAAAAAATTCTGAGGTAGACTTGAACTAAAAGAGGGGGTTTCATAGCCCTTTAATTTCACACATTTGGATTTGCCCAAATTTGGAAAACTTTTGGAGATCAGTATATTTTATATACCCTATCTGTTCTGCTTCATTATAGATTAGATTGTCTGTGTCAAAGCATATGATTCTTGCTCAATTCTGTCCCCCTTCCACCACCTTTATTCAGTGGACACGAGAGATGATGTCTTGTCTTTACCTTGAAATAATTAGATACTCTTAAAGAGGGTCAGGTAAACATGGGACATGGGGTCCTTTTAATAATATGCATTCATTCATTTTCCTTCAGCTTAGTCCCTTATTTATCAGGGGTCACCACAGCAGAATGAACCGCCAACAACTCCAGCAAATTTTTCATGCAGCGGATGCCCTTTTAGCAGCAACACAGTACTGGAAAACGCCAATACATACTCATTCACATGCACACTCATACTAAACAGCCAATTTAGTTCATCAATTCCCCTATAGCGCATGTTTTTGGAGAAAACCCACACCAACAGAGAGAAAACATGCAAATTCCACAAAGAAATGACAACTGGCCCAGGACTTGAACCAGCGACCTTCTTGTTGTAAGGCCACAGCGCTAGTCCCCACAAGGGTATTACATTTTTAAAAAAAGAAAGAAAACTATAGTAATATGATTATAAACTTGCTCAGTGAAATGTACACAGTACAGTCAGACTTTAACTAACTGCATTTTAGGTACATTTCAATTTTAACACATTTTTATTTCATTAGAACTGAGCTTGCAATGAATCATCTAAATTATTTCTCCCTCTTAAAAACTTCCCTGTTCAGGTATGGCTTTTAATATTAATAATAGTTTTGTCGACCTATGCTTTAGTTTAAAATGGTTTCTCTTGGTTTTACCTCTACATTTTTATAATTGTCTCAGTCTTATGAACAGCACTTTGGTCGGTCTCGTGTCGGTTTTTAAATGTGCTTTATAAATAAATAAATGAACTTGATTTTCATCCAAATACTAAATCATTTACTTTTTGATGGTATTTTTAAGCTACTTTTATAAATGCTCCTCTTTCTGTATCTTTTTTACCTATTCTTTATTTCCCACATAACATAGCATAAAGTGGTGTTTTTCATTTCAAAATGTCCATTTCTTAATTTGTGCTCTGATTAAATGTCCTTCCAGAAATGTGAACTAGAAATGCAGAACTACATTTGTACTTAAAAGGTTGATTCAATCACAGATGGGAGTACATTAAAGAAAAAAAAAACCTATAGTATTTCGAAAAATGTAAAGATCTATAATAGAAAAAAGAACAAATAGTATGGAAGGTTATGATTATCAGTTTCCAAACATTTTTCTAAATATCTTCTTTTGAGTTCTCCACCATGAACAGGCAAAAATAAAAGACTTTTGACAGACTAAAAAGATGAATTTCAGTGACATCTAATGAAAGGAGGAACAGTTGTGCTTTTATATTGACAATACAATATTAAAACAAAATAGCTGGATTGAAAAAAGCAGCATACGGACATTTCGAACTTCAGTGTGCAAAGACCTTAAAGGTGCGATGTCATTTCCAGTTCTGACTTCAGAGGAAATTAAACGAATAGAAGTCTGACAAATGAGATGATCTGTCTTACAGCTGTCTGTTTGGCTATCTTGCCCAGATTGACGTCTTTCCCCAACAGCAGGTCCTCACTGAGGCTGGAGAGCACCGCTCTGCGCCGGTCCTCCGACAGGTTCTCTATCGCCACCTGGTGGACAAACGCAGCCATCACATCCGAGGACAACTCGTGTTGGCTGCTCACAGACCCGACCACCATCACGCTGCAGGACAGAGCAGAGATGGGGGACATTTAAAGGGGCAGTTCAACTAAAAGTGAACATTTTTGCACTGTTTACTCACTCACTTACTTAGGTGTTAAACCTTAATGCATTTTTTTGTCTTCTGTCGAACACAAGAGAAGATATTTTGAAGCATGTTGGTAGTCTGTAAGCATTGACTTCTATAGTATGAAAACAGATACTATGAAAGTCAGTGGTTACTGGTTTTCAGCTTTTCTTCAAAATGGTATCTTTAGTAATTCTCTTTAATGAGGTAAACAGTAGGTAAATTTTTTTGTGAACTGACCCTTTAACAAACAAACACACACCTGAAAACATCTCTATGCTTGAATTCACTTATGTAAAGTGCCCATATTACAACATTTAAACTGAACCATGCTAACTGAAATACAGAAATACATTGCCATTTAACATACTGCATTATCATTTTGTGTATTACATTTCAAATTGAATTTTGCTACAAACATCCCACGGTGTTCTGCTGAAAATGTAATCCTGCATTTCCTAAACGTGAGTGTAAATGCATTTAGGACAAATAACATTTAAATGATCATTTTGCTACAGTTTCTGCTTCTACTTTATACACATCATGGGTTGTGGCCGGAAGGTCATCCGCTGCGTAAAACAAATGCCGGATAAGTTGGCGGTTCATTCTGCTGTGGCGACCCCGGATTAATAAAGGGACTAAGCCGAAAAGAAAATGAATGAATGAATGAATTTCAAAATGAATTATGCTACTCATATGCTTCCAAAGTTTTGGAGGTCGTCTTTAATAGTTTTACATGCAAAATGCCAAAAGCAGTGTTATTTTCTCATATATACTTTTACTATCACCTCATTGTTTAAAGAGTTTCTTTGTATGATTGGTTTATTCCAAAGCGTGCCTTGCTGAGAGCATTTGCATGATACGTATATGCAGGCTTCATTCACATTTTTACTTCTAAAATTCCATGACTTTTCCATGATTTTTCCACTTTCAAGTAAATTTTCATGACCTAATGTGTCATGCAATGTCTACATATGCGTGATGAAAGAAAAAACAATGCATGTTCAACTTTATTACAGCATATCGTAAAACACGCAACAATCTATTAAGTTTCAATTTATATTTATATCTATGTTAAATTTATTTAGATAATGCTTACATCGCACTAATATTGTGAGAGTAAGTGATTGGCCAAGGACAGTAAAGAAGTAAAAAACTTGTATTCGAGTATGCAGATATCTGTTTTCCATGACTTTTCTAAAACTTTGTGGGTTTTTCTGTTTTTCCCAAAACTTTTCAAGGCCTGGAAAATGACATGTCAAAATTCCATGACTTTTCCAGGTTTTCCATGACCGTATGAACCCTGTATATGGATCTACATACATCTTTCATGGAAATTAAATAATTCCTGACGTCTAATGTCTTTTTTTAAAATCAATGACATTATTTATCATGTACTTTAATCTTAAAATCTTTGCAGCCCATTTACATTCGCAAAGAGCTGCACTACACACTGCATGAAAGGTAATATTGGAAACGCAGGTGAGAGGGCTTGACAAACCACCTGTAGTTTGTCCTTTAGCTTAGTTCCTTTATCAGGGGGTCACCACAGTGGAAGGAACCGCCAACTATTCCAGCATATGTTTTACACAGCGGATGCTCTTCCAGCCGCAACCCAGTAATGGGAAACACTCATTCACACTCATTCGCACACACTTATACACTACGGACTATTTAGCTCCCCTATATCGCATGAGTTTGGACTGTGGGGGAAACCAGAGCACCCAGAGGAAACCCACGCCAACACGGGGAAAACATGCAAAATCCACACAGAAATGCCAATTGACCCAGCTGGGACTCGAACAAACGACCTCCTTGCTGTGAGGTGACAGTGCTAACCACTGAACCACCGTGTCGGCGACTAAATGTAATGTTCATGAGAAATTTCAGTGTCATTTTAAACCGGTTTTCTATGATGTTATGTCTGTAACAGCTGCGTTTCCCTGGACTCCGCAGATGTTGGCACCTCACCTGGCATGAACGGCTGCAATGAGCTGGCAGAGGGTGGAAGTGACCCTGCAGTCGGTCTCAGCGCCGTCTCGTGACTGGCCGAGCAGCTGCAGGTTTCTTAGCAACAGAAGACACGGGTGATGAAGCTCCGCCCTCTCAAAGACAGACCTGATCTTGGCCTCGCTGGCAGCTGCGGTGTCTGCACACAGAGCCACACAGTCCACCTGCACACAGCAGAGCAGCTCCAGCGTTATGGATGTGACGAGCAGTACAAACAAAACATAAACATTATACTGAAACATCTGTTCATATTTCCCAGAACTGCTAAGCACAAAGTTCTGGGATCAGACAAATATCAATCTGTGGACATGTTTTATATTGTAAATGAGGGAAAAAAATGCGTTATGGATGATGTGAGCAGAAAAGTCTATGAGTTTACAGTCTACAACAGGCTATTCAATTAGTTCAATCAAATAGTGCGATCAAGGCATCAAAAAAAATTTAGTTCAGTCAAAAAACAGCCACTATAGTTATGAAGTGACGTCCGTCTGTTCAATACAGCACGAGCTGCAGTGGAAGACTGCGCAGAGCGTGAGTCACCTGACATTAGAAGCGAGTGGCGCGAGCAGCCGAAAACATTTGGATATGTTTGTAGAAAAGGCCTTTTGTACAATGCAATGATATCGTTAATAGGGATGCAAGGATTAGCCGATTTCACAATTAACCGCTCTTAAATTCATTACAGTTAAGTAATCGTAAAGTCAATGCCGCGTTTCTGTTGCACTGAACAAAACTGCTGCAACTAAACAAACGTTATGCCAACTGTGTGCTAGTTTAAAGTTCCAAGCCTATACTAATACGCTGCACATTGGATTAACTTTAGCAGCAGGCCGTTCACTAATCACATCTTTTCTGCACGCAAGTTCATTATTCCTAATGGAGACGTGCGCATATTGGGAGCGGTGCGCGCATGGCTCGCAAGCGGACCTCCAAGCGCACGCAGTAGAAATTTTCTCAGGCTGTAGGGGTGAGAGTTGTGCGTGGCTTTCAGTGCAATGTAAACAAAAGATACGTTACACTAATTATTACAAATTATTAAAATGATTAAATATGTATGAACGCAGATAATAACAACAGTTCATTTAAATTCTTAGCTAATATATAGCTTAAATTAACATCAGACAAATACTATTTTTTATTTATTCTTATTTGTATATATTTATTCATTGTTCTGTCATTTATTTTGATTGTAAAATTATCACTCACGTTTAAATCAAAAACCTTTTCATTTATTTTTAAGTTCAAAGAGAGAAATTAACTATTGTTTGTTGTTTATTAATATTTTGTGCTGTATTTGGTCACTGAGCAGCAATAAACACTTTAAAATATAAGCAGTTTTCTTGTGATTTTCCAACCTAGTAGTGTTTTGAATTTAATAAATGCCTAAGAATCGTGATAACCATGAAACCATGATTATTCTTCAGACTATAATCGTGCAACCAAAATCTAACCGTTACATCCCTAATTGTTATGCAGTTCAAAACAACATATAAATGTCTGAATGTAGAAGAAGCCTACTTGAGCAACACACTGATTACATTGTGCTTTGAAATGCAACATTTAAATATGTTTGTTAAAAAAGCCACATTGATGCAGTAATGTTATGTAGTTTCAAAATACAACATTATTGACGTTTTAATGTAGAAAAAGCCAACGTGGGTGTCTTAAGGAGCAAAAAACAGCATATGGGCTCTTATATTGCTGTTGTGTCATCACTTATATTGCAAGTCATATCTCCGGCCCCACATTTGGGATGCTCTTCATGAACTGGCCCCCATGACAAACTAATTGTCTACAACATACTTAGTAGAAATTGAGTGAATGAAACTGCACAACCCAACAGAAATAATGCTCATCAACAGGAGAAGAGCTGCTCAGAACAAACACGACTGAGTTTATTTGATTGGACATTTGTGCATTTTTTATGATGAAAATCTTGCTTGAGGATGCGTCAGATGTGGAATTGACACTTGTGTAACTTTGATAAATCAAACATAATTGTTTGAAAACATTGAGAGAAAAATGTTATATAATTTTATATAATTTATAATAATTTTTAATACTAATAATTAATAATATTTATGTTTATATACATATAACTTTAAAAAATGTATATATAAATAAAACGTATGCAATCTGCACTCCAAAATAAAAGTACAAAAACAGGGTGGTTCTACCCAAGGGGTTCAAAGAGAACATTTATTAATATGGACTTTTTAGATACAAACCTGTACTATTTTAAGGTACCGACACAGCTTTTATCAACTCCTGTATGATAATAGACATGCACAATATTCAACTGTTTTTTTATAAAGGAATAATAATGCATGCAGTCATGTGCATTTTTTGACAGCTAATATGACGGTGATTTGATGCTTTGCAAAAGTTGCAGACACCTTTACTGATATCAAAATGCTTTTTGATGCAAAACTAATTTAAATTCCTTACGCTGATTAAGAAACTTGAATAGGCCACGGCTACTATAATAAAGAAAATCCCATCTAAAATGTAAAAGTACATAAATTGCTAAATACTCTTGACACATGAGATTGTAATCTCAGATCAGTTGCAGACATTTTAATCTGATTCGCGAACTTGTTTGAAGAACCAAATTAGCCAGAGAGCCAGAGGATTAAAAGATCCAGGATCTGTCAGATCATCTTAGATCATTTAAGCGAGGTACGAAGAACGGACCCCTGGAGGTTGTTATCACAGAATAAAGCCTGACAGGTTTATCAGAGCACTGTTGTATAGGACTGAGGGGTTTATTCTGTGAAAACAACCAACTGGATGTGCTTTATCCCACTCACTACACAGCTACTTGCCGCAAAATACAAAAATTAGACACAAAACTTTGTTCTGAGCAGTAAGTTTATCAAGCCTTTAATTAAACACAAAAGCTGACAGAAACTAATACAGCTGATGGAGTATTTACTAACCTGTGCATTATTCAGACACTAGATGGTGCCAAACAGTCAAAAACTCAAAGCTGACAGAAACAGCTGATGTAGTATACACTAACCTGTGCATTATTCAGACACAAGATGGCCTAGACAGTCAATAACACAAAGCTGACTGAAACAGCTGATGGAGTATACACTAACCTGCATATTATTCAGACACAAGATGGTGCTAAACAGTCAAAAACTCAAAGCTGACAGAAACAGCTGATGAGAGTATACACTAACCTGTGCATTATTCAGACACAAGATGGTATTAAACAGTCAAAAACACAAAGCTGACAGAAACAGCTGATGGAGTATACACTAACCTGCACATTATTCAGACACAAGATGGTGTCAAACAGTCAAAAACACAAAGCTGACAGAAACAGCTGATGGAGTATACACTAACCTGCGCATTACTCAGACACTAGATGGCACCAAACAGTAAAAAACACATAAGCTGACAGAAACAAAAATGTTGAAATATTTTATGCAGTACATAAAAGCAATTTAAAAATAACACCCCAATAGTTGTGGGTTCTGTGATCTCATGTTTAAAAAAAAACAAAGGCTATAGAGAAATAAACGACGGTTCACCTTAATCAGATGCAGATGTAGCCTCCTGCTAGCCGATCTCACCGCGGTGAATTTACCACTGCCATTCGGACCCATCAGAAGAATCGAACAGCCTCTTTTGAATGTTAAAGTGCTGCAACAAAACAAATGCAAAATTTAAATGCAAAATTAACAATCCTACAATTAATAGTCTTCAGCCACGTGACCTACGTGGGTATAGAAAACAATGAGCTAAAACGGCGGGTCTACAAAAAACACTTTCCATCTGTTTCAAGCTACCAACATTTTTATCACATATCAACAGAACAGAACCGAGATACGATCTTGAACTGTATATTGTGGGCACTTGCGATCCATATATACCGCAAACGCAGCTGTTTATCTGTCATTTAAATCACTCATGTCCCTGTTAGGCTACAATTCAGCGGGCTTTACATTTATCTTGTGGATATTCCTCAGATATTTAATCATTAGTGATGACGTTATAGCTCGTAAGTGACTGCATTTCTATATTTGGTGTCGGTTTCTTACTTAGATTAATTTTAGCTGGTAGGGAAAATTGATATGTTCACTTCTGCTGTTTATACTTTGACTTAACATACTTTAAATCACACTTAACCTGCAAATTATAATAGAAACTGTATAAAAAGCACACAAACACACTGACAGTTATAGATACCATGGTTATGGGTCAACGATGCTAAAATTCCACACAAATCCATAAATTTCGTGTTTCCTTGATGGTTAGTGATGTTGTATCTTATTGCGCAACTACTTGTTTGTTTGTTTTTTTACTAAAAAAAGAGAAAATGGTTCCCTTTAATGGTGTGATGTCACGCAAAACCTATCAATAGTGAACATTTTGACAATCTAGTGTTCCAGCGTAAAAACAAGATATACTAAAAGCTAATGTAGAACTTCCTACTTTTGCAAACAAGTCATAACAATACACCATACTTGGTCATAATAATAGCATGAATAAACGATCTTATTCTACATACGAGTTGGTAAGGATTTGAGCCTAACAATTTAACCACTGTTCAGAGAGGGAAAAAAATGATTTTTTTTGGAAAAAAGGATTGATGGTGTGTACAATAACCTGCAAATTATTCAGACACAAGATGGCACCAAACAGTCAAAAACACAAAGCTGACAGAAATGAAAACAGCTGACAGAGTATACACTAACCTGCGCATTATTCAGACACTAGATGGTGCAAAACAGTCAAAAACACAAAGCTGACAGAAACAGCTGATGTAGTACACACTAACCTGTGCACTATTCAGACACTAGATGGTGCTAAACAGTCAAAAACGCAAAGCTGACAGAAACAGCTGATGGAGTATACACTAACCTGTGCATTATTCAGACACAAGATGGCGCCAAACAGTCAAAAACACAAAGCTGACACAGACAGTTGATGGAGTATACACTAACCTGCGCAATATTCAGACACAAGAGGGAGGCTAACAGTCAAAAACACAAAGCTGATATAAACAGCTGATGGGGTATATACTAACCTGCGCATTATTCAGACACAAAATGGCACAAAACAGTCAAAAAACACAAAGCTGACAGAAACAGCTGATGGAGTATACACTAACCTGCATATTATTCAGACACAAGATGGAGGCAAACAGTGAAAAACACAAAGCTGACAGAAACAGCTGATGGAGTATACACTAACCTGTGCATTATTCAGCGACAAGATGGCGCCAAACAGTCAAAAATACAAAGCTGACAGGCAGGGGCGCCGCTAGCAATTTTGGGCCCCATGAAAAAATATAAGGATGGGCCCCCTACTACCAACCTAGCTATCCAAACTCTTTGTCTGCAATGTAGTTAAACTGACCTATGCATTTTATTATTGATTTTGTCCACAACTTATCAGTATTTAGTAAGAAGTAAGAGAATGGCCATGACTGTAGCTAGCAGATGATTTATTGTTCAAATGTAAATGTAGTACAAAAAAAAAACAGTAATCAAATATTCACTCAAAATTTTACATTTCTAAACACACAAAACACCAGTGTGTCACTATTTAAATAACTGTACTGCAATAGTGTCTCATACAATGTGCAATACACTTTGGTTGAGGATTTTGCAAGCAAGAAGGCCAGGCATTTGGCACTTGGAATTTAATGGCCCGTTTCCACTGAGTGGTACAGTACGGTACGGTACGGGTCGGTACGGGTCACCTTTATCAGGCTTGCGTTTCCACTGCAAAAGGGTACTCTTTTGGTGGGCGTGGTGTACGACAGAAAGTTTGTCGACGTCATTTTCGCTGGAGGAAATGTTTACAGTAAAGCTTTATGGGTCGTTCACAAATCATACGAGAAGCACTTCTCACAAAACAGATGCTTTATTATACACATAAATACAGGTGTAAAAATGTCATTACTGACTGAACATGACCTGATTATAACTGCAGATCAATGATGAGAAATAGCCTACGGTCCGCGATTATATCAAATAAATAAATAAATGCAGCATATATGAACACACACAGCCCCACACAGTCTCCGATGTTACCAAATTACAGAAAAACTACACACAACAGACATGTATGCCTTATTTAGGTTCAAAAACAGTACGAAATAGAGCCCCGTCTGTGCAAACCTCTCATCTGTGTCTTTAATCTTCACCAGTACATGCAGCCTCTCCATCATTATTCTCTCGTTAGAGAGAAACTTCGTCATTCCCAGTTTATAATAGTCCAGGTTAAGATTTTTGTTATTTCAAACATTGACGCGCACGCGATCGCAAGCGACAAAGCGAAAGCACTCGCCCTCGCGCTGATGGGCTCGTAACCCATAAGCATCTGCTCTTCTCTCGGCTTTGCGGCTGTTCAAGATGACGACAATGTTTGTTTAAGCTCGGGTCGACCATGGCTCGTTATTATATGCTGATATTATTTCGGACCATTGTCTCTCGGCTGTGTATTAAACATGGCGGGTCCTTTGTTTTCATTCTGCTTGTTGCGTGAGCAAATGACATATCTCTGTAAGCCAATGGCGTTCAGCTGCGCGTCTAGCTCCGCCTTTTCGTCACCCTTTGGTACGCTTGGGACCCATTGCAAAGGGTGACTAAAAAGTGGTATGGTACGGTTCGGTTCGGTACGCTTTTAGACAGTGGAAACGGCCTTAAAAGCGTACCGAACTGTACCGTACCGTACCGTACCACTCAGTGGAAACGGGCCATAAGTTACTGTCAGGTTAATCAACAGACTGTTTCAAGTTTATTTATGTTGTGTTTATTTGGTTTGCAGTATGCTGGATTTTGAACTTTGTTATTATAAATTTGTTTAATTTTTTTGATTGTGGATTTTGCCGGCAAGAAGGCCAGGGTTTTGCCATTTAAGTAATGGTCAGTTTAAACAAAAGAACATTTCTTATTTATGGGTCTTATTGTAATAAAATTTTGTGTTTTATTGATTTAGTGTATAGTGTGTCATTTGGGATGCAGCTAATGAAATAAATGACCAAAGTACCAAATAATACCTGCCATGAGTATAACCGCATTCACCATCGGGAGCCATCTATAATCATTCTCATAGGATAATACTGCTTTCACAATCTAAAATAAATAAAGTTACCCAACATGTGCGCCTAATAGCTCCGCCCCTCCCGTTACGTTCGCAAAGCTGCGGTTGCTGAGTGAGTGAAGTGTCCATCATTACACACTTCATTTTACCGTGCACTTATTATTGTTAGAGTTGTCAGTGTGAACGCACTAC
Source organism: Danio albolineatus (assembly GCA_903798035.1). Taxonomy (NCBI): domain Eukaryota; kingdom Metazoa; phylum Chordata; class Actinopteri; order Cypriniformes; family Danionidae; genus Danio; species Danio albolineatus. The sequence continues at coordinate 1,115,059 of CAIGQQ010033438.1, forward strand.
TTACACTATTTATACTTCAAAATGGCATCGAATAGTGCATAAGTATGCGATTTGGGACGCAGCTGATGTTAACCTCGAGGACATCGCTGCTTTCAGTTTACCTGACGATCACACTCAACAGAGCATCAACTCTCTTCCCGCTACTGACAGACTGTCCCATACAGTGAAAGGAGGGGGGTGCAATTTGACAGCGACAGAAGTGACAGACACGAGGGGCAGATATAAGCCGTATTTTTAGTTTTTATTTCTAATAAATTGTTTTACTTGTAATTTAGAGATACATTCATAATTTATATTACATTATAGTACTGTTAATAATTATAAAGCAGATCTCTGTGGGCCCCCTAGAGTGCACGGGCCCTTAGAATCGTCCTAACTTTCCCCCCCTTAGCGGCGCCCCTGCTGACAGGAACTAAAACAGCTGATGGAGTATACACTAACCTGTGCATTATTCACACAAATGATGGCGCCAAATAGTCAAAAACACAAAGCTGACAGGAACTAAAACATCTGATGGAGTATACACTAACCTGCGCATCATTCAGACACAAGATGGTGCCAAAAAGTAAAAAACACAAAGCTGACAGAAATGAAAACAGCTAATGGAGTATACAATAACCTGCACATTATTCAGACACAAACAAACCGGACAAATAAAGCATATCCTTACCTACCTATTATTCATTCAAAAACATATACAAGTCTCCAAGAGTTAAGCAATAGACTTGAATCATTTTTAAACCCATTCAGCCGATTATTTGTTCTGGTGGGGTCATGTTGAGGTTAGCTTAGCATAATGAATTGAATCGGATTAGACCGTTAGCATTTACAGTCAACTCTAGGAGACATGTAAAATGAGCCTTTTTTCAAAATAAAAAGTGGAGGTACTATTACAAGCATTAGAGCATTTAATAATTTCATTAATCGAAATTCGATTTCAGCCTACAACAATTGCGAAAAAACATCAATCGAGATAAAACAATACACGTCATATCCCGCCCCCTTTCAAGCTGTCCGAATTTGTTCCTCTCGAAGCTCATTTTCACATTGAAAACAGGAAAATCATGTAACGTGATGTTTTCAGGCATGGGACACAAGGTAATTGAGTTACTTTTTGAATGAAGTAACTAGTTAGTATTTTTCAGTAACAAGCACAATGCTGTTCATTAGTATATTTTTATTCTAATCATTTCCATTTCCATATTTACAAGAAGAAAAACCTTTTGGACATACGGCTGTTTTAAATAATCATGATTATGTTTTTCCCATAATCCAGCAGCCCTATTTTGTGCAGTAATAAAAAGGCTGTGAGCCCCTTATTTATAGTAAACCCATAATACAGACCTTTCATTGAGGTGAGGCTGAATGATGGTGAGCAGTTTCTCCACAGTGCTGGAGAGACCAGGAGGACTGAGACTCATCCAGAAAGATGAAGCTTTCGGCAGCACAGAGTATGGACACAGACTGTGGGCGGAGCCTCCCTGTGGACAACCAATCATAGCTCAAAAACATACATATACTAATTCCTGTTTAACAGAAGGAATTTTCTAATCATAATAGTTTAATAATTGATTTCTTTTATCTTTGCCATGATGACAGCACATAATATTTGACAAGATATTCTTCAAGATACTAGTATTCTGCTTAAAGTGACACTTAAAGGCTTAACTAGGGTAATTAGGGTAAAGTTAGGGTAATTAGGCAAATCACTGTATAACAGTGGTTTGTTCTGTAGACAATCCAAAACAAATATTGCTTAAGGGGGGCAATAATATGGACCTTGAAATGCTTTAAAACAATTAAGCCAAAATAAAAAAATAAGACTTTCTACAGAAGAAAAAAATATTATAGGAAATACTGTGTAAAATGCCTGAATCTGTTTAACATCATTTGGGAAATATTTGGAAAAGAAAAAATAATTTACAGTAGGGCGAATAATTCTGACTTCAACTGTATGTGTAAATAAGTACAAGGTGAATTAATGCTATACAACTGGTTATAAACTCTTGCTTAAAGAGCCATGAACCGAACCAACAAGCAATGAGATGATGGAGAATTTGAATAAGAATTTAAAATATGGTCTTTACTTTTAGAAGAAGGTATTAATCAGTACTAACAAACAGCCAATATTCTAATAATCATCTGCAATTAAGCAAACAGTTAATGGGAGAGAAATGGTCCCCAAACTAGTTATTCTTTAAAAAATTAAATATATGGTGTTTTAGGACAGTATGAAAAAAGCAAATAAAAATCTTGACTGGCCTGCCTGCAGTTCCGACCTTTCTCCAATCAAGAATATGTGGTGCATTTTAAAGACGAAGATGAAGACCTCGTACTGTTGCTCACCTTAAGACTTGTTTGCAGGAAGAATGGGACAAGATGATACCTGAAACACTTCATCTTCAGTCCCTAAACGTCTTTTAAGTGTTGTGAAAAGGAATGGCAACATTACAAAGTGGTAAATGCTTTACTGCTCAGACTTTTTGGAAATAAGTAACAGGAACCAAATTTGGTATACCTAAAAATAAGTAGTAAAAATGATGAGGAACACATGAAATAATGTTTGGTATATTGTCTGCAAAGAAATACAAGGCAAAGTAAATTTAGAAATCACTACTTTCTTTTTCATTTGCATTTGCCATACTGTCCCAACTTTTTCTGATTTGGAGACCAGGTGAGGGCGATTAAAATTTTTTTTTTCAGATTTGGGTTAACTATCCCCATCCTAAATTGTTAACCAAGGCTACTGTCTCAAATCAATATTTAATTGCCTAAAGTAGTGCTAAGCCTTTACTTTATTTACTATGTGAAATATGGTCTTTACTTTCAGAAGAAGGCATTAATCAGTACTAACAAACAGCCAATATTCTAATAATCATCTGCAATTAAGCAAACAGTTAATGGGAGAGAACTGCTCCCCAACCTAATACGGCAAGCTATTCTTTAAAAAAAAAAAAAAAAAAAAAGTTTTGGAACAATTTGGAAAACACAAATAAAAATCTCGACTGGCCTGCCTGTAATCCCGACCTGTCTCTAATAGAAAATGTGTTGTGCATTTTGAAGACGAAGATCCCGTACACCTTAAAACTTGTTTGCAGGAAGAACGGGACAAAATGACACCTGAAATACTTCATCACTTGATGTCTTCAGTCCCTAAACATATTTTAAGTGTTGTGAGAAGGAATGGCAACATTATAAAGTGGTAAATTAGTTAAAGTGGCTTTACTGTTCAGACTTTTTAAAATGTGTAGCAGGAACCTAAATTAGAGTGCGTGTATATTTAAAAAATTAAATCATGAGGAACACATGAAATAATGTTTGTAGTATTGTCTGCAATGCAATACAAGTCAAAGTTGATTTAGAAATAACCTCTTTCTCTTTTTATTAGCGTTTTCCACACTGTCCCAACTCTTTCTGATGTGGGGTTGTATAATACAACAGAAGATGTGCTGAGTCCCAGTGTTAACATCTCCATGAACGAAATTACTCACCATGTACAGTGAAGTGTGACTGGAATCTGCCAGATATGAAGAAACCCCTTCCTCCTCGCTGGAAAACCCACACACCTGCTTTACTTTGAAATACAGCACAGGCCACCTGCGAACCACAAAACCTGCATAAGGATCAGTCTTTAAAGATATTTACACATGGCTGCAGAATGCTCGATTCTAATTGGCTGCTGAGCATTCTCAGGTGTGCCGTTATTTTCAGATAAATGCACAGCTAAAGTAGTTCTGGCAGGGTTTTGAGCGCATTACAGCATCATATCACTACTCTTTAGTCAAAAATCACATCACAGAAGGCTCTGGAGGAGAGTGCTCCTAGTGCTACACACAGGAGCAGTTTGAGGACAAAAACCTGACAAATATCTGAAATACAACATCAGCAGAGCAACTCTGGGAACTAGAGCTGCTTAAATATTGACATTTGTGTGCACTCAATACTAGTATCTTGAAGAATATCTAGTTAAATATTACATGCTGTCATCATGGATATCAAAGATTATTATTAGAAACAGGTTGTTTTCAAGTCATTGATGACGTCATTGATGATTCAGATGGAGGGCAGGAAGTGATTCTTCTTCAGAACTTCCTTCTTCCGATTGTCGCTTGAGCTCCTCCTCTTGCCTCCTCCCATTGTGTGTTCAGGCGGTGATGTCTGATGCGGAAAAGCTTATTCATGCTTTCATGACCTCTCGATAAGATTATTGTAATGCGTTACTAGGCGGCTGCCCTGTTGGCCTAATTAACAAACTTCAACTGGTTCAAAATGAAAGAGTGCTTTCTAAAACACAGATCATTTTGAGCACTGCATATTTTAGCTATAATAATAGATCACCACTAGGCCTGTCACAATATCTATTTTGTGCTGTACAATATATTGCACCAAAATATATTGCGAAAAACTATATTATTGTCATTTTATTCCACTTATAATGCCAGAATGACAATCTAATATCATCATAATACAAGTACAGTCTTCCCAAGAACACATAATATTTCATTCATTGAATATTTAATAATTAGGCATTGGAATCAGAAAGTGAAAATGCATATCTTAAATAAATAATAATAAATGTTAACAAAAAAGTGCAGGGTAAAAAGTAACAGATCTTTGGTTGTCAGACACCCACATGAAAATATACTCAAGTAATTTACAGTAAATACTATAGTGTTTTTTTTTAACGATACCGACACCTCCAATAGAGATATAATATTGTTAGAATTGTTTTTTTATTCATGGGCGATATATATTGCATCACCAAAAATGATCGTGGTCATGTTCATGTGTTGTGCGATAAGTCAATATATTGATTATTGTGACAGGCCTAATCACCACCTCGAGAGTGCATTATTTTCTAACAAATCAACAGCCTGTCATCAGTTATTGCTGAATTATTGAGCAGACGAAGGTAAAGCTGCACCTGAGGACGCCTTCAGAGCCGTTCTCTATGAGCTCGGGATGTCCTTCTGTCGGGACGGCCAAAATATTCCCCTGCTGGACAAGCCTGTACACAAACACAACATGAAGGAGATCAGAAGAGGAGATCAACTGAGACTGTGCTTTCCCAACAGCAGCTCCAAGGACTTCATAAAGCACCATCTATTTTAAATCAAGCACCTTTTTGAATTCACGCCCCAGCACACGTAGAGCGTTGGAAGCCATTACTTAACACTTCACCTACATTTAATGAAGTATTCATTTTTGACAGGAGTGTCAATATCCAACATTATTTGATAAAACAACAACAATATAACAAATCAATTTTATTTCAAATTGAATATCAAGCACTTTCAACGACCTGTGTTTGTTTCCAAGCACTTTCCAGGCCTTGAATCTACATGTCTGAAACGCAAGTACTTTGAACAAGCCTGGAAACCCTGTGGGACAGAAAACAAGGTGTTAAACGAACCTGGGTTTGCTGAAGTGTGTGTGGAGGACGCTGCTGAAGGGTCCGTGAGCGCTGTAGTCTGTAGAAATGATGGTTTCGATGTGCAGCTCTTTAGCAAACGGCGGAGACGAACATCGACATGCGCTGGCGGAGATCTGAGGGTCTGTGTGTGATGATGATGCTTTACTCCACCTCTGCGGGACGATACAAAACAAATGCTCATCAACCATCAGACGTCGTTGGATAGAACCATACAGACAGAGATATAGCAGTTGTTAAAGTCTGCACGAACCGGAAGCTGCTCAAACTGTGAGGCAGAGAAATGGATTATTAAATGACAAAACAGATAACAAAGTTAACAAACATTCGCAAGGCTAGTTTTGATTTTAGCATTTTGGGATTTTTAAACTCTTTCAGCATTTCAGCATTTTGGGATTTCTAAACTCTTAGATCCATTCATTCAGTTAATCTTGAATCATCTAGATCAGTGGTTCTCAAACTGTGGTACATGGGCTTCTTTCTAGTGGTAAGCAGGAGAATCGCTGAATAATAAAAGAATAAGATGAACACACTTTTAACCCTTTGTTCCGTGTGGTGCCAAGTACAACAACAAATTAATTTTAGTACTTTACTATTGTGTAGTTCAAAAACATTATAGCACTTACTATAAATTACTAAAGTATTTTTTGAGCACAGCATCAGAATTATGGCATCTTAACATGTAATTCTCGAGGTATGGTCACAGGAATCCTGCTTCAGAAATAACTCTCCATAAAGTGTTAGCCTAATTGGTTGGCGACGTCACCGACCAGAGCGAGAGGTGGTTGTAACGCACCAAAATTTGGTGGTCGAAGAAGAAAATTTTGGTTCGTTACAACCACCTCTCGCTCTGGTCGGTGACGTCGCCAACCAAATCGTCATTCTCGCCGTCATATAGATTTACTTTCATTTGCTAGACACCGGCCTCACAGCTCTGTGAATGTCGGTGCCGTCACTTATTGATCTGTGATCGGTAAATGTAGCTTGTGTGGACGCTACTGTGCTACTTGACTAATAAAATAACTTCTCTACTGAAAAGCTATTTGATTTCGAAGGTAGCGACGCTGCCGCCAAGCTACTGAGAAATGTAGTTAAGCTAGTGGCGTCACTACTTTTAGCAATGCTACTGCCCAACACTGCCTTTAAGTCAGTAGTTACTAATGGGATCACGCAGAGGATTTACTTTGTAAGTACTAATAAACAGCCAGTATCTTAATAATGGACATTTAATAAGCTACTTGTTAATACTGGTGAGAACTGGTAGTTAAAGTGACAGTTCGCCCAAAAATTAAAACTTTCATTTTGCTCATAAAAAAGGTAAGACCTTAAAACCTTTAAGAGTTTCTTTGTTCTGTTAAACACTAAAGAAGATATTTTGAAAAATTTTGGAAACCTGTAACCATTGACTTTCATAGTATTTGTTGAGGACATGACAGAATTAAAATTTTGGGGTGAACTGCCCCTTTAAACTAAACTGTTACTTTAAATGAATATAAAATCAACTAAGAGCCTCGGCTGAGTCAGTTGGCGTTTCTGCGTGATTGTATGTTCTCCCGTGTAGGTGTGGGTTTCCTCCGGGTGCTCCAGTTTTCCCTACAAGTCCAAAGACATGCACTTTAGGTGAATTGGGTAGGCTAAATTGGCCATAGTGTGAATGAGTGTGTATAGATGTTTCCTAGTGATGGGTTGCAGCTGGAAGGGCATCCGTAAAATACTGGATAAGTTGGCAGTTCATTCCGTTGTGGTAACCCCAGATTAATAAAAGGACAAAGCCGAAATAAAATGAATGAATGAATGAATAAATCAACTAAATGAATACAAACTCAAACTGCAGTCACAATTAGCCTTTCACAATATATCGCAAAATTACTGTTATCACGATAATAGTATATGCAAAATAGGTATTGCAGACATGTATGATAAATGACATTTAAGTTATCCATTGGTTGTTTATATAAATCTGACCATTCAGATGGGGACTTGCTATCTTTAGCTCCACCTCCCCAGTAATTGCTGTTCTGCTATTGGCTGAATATCGCTCAACTGAGAGCTCAAAATAAACACTAATGGGCAGAGTCGAGACCAGAGAGGAAAATGACAACAGCCGATCAGAGTCAGAATATCTGCATATTAGGTTTACACTCATTCGTAGTGTTTTACAGACATCTGAACAATTTTTTTAGTCTGAGTTAAAATTAATTAAATCTAAAAAAAAAAAAAAAAAACTTATTTTAATACATAAGTTGAACCAACTTAAAAAAATAAGGCAACCTATCACACACACGTTTTTGAGTACACAGGGTTTGAAGACCACATAACTCAAAATATTTTGTTAAAGCCCTTAGTTCTACCAACAAGAGTTTATGTTTATCTAACAAATAACAGAACAAAATATTTTGTTTGCTGAACGCAAGTAGGAAATAATGTTACATAATGCATTTAATAATAATGTTTAGGGTTCAAATTAAATACGCAAGGCTCAAATAAAAATCAAATAGTTTTTTTAGTATCGTGTCCAAAACACAATAAAAATTCAGTAAAAATTAAAAAAAAGGTTTGACATAAGCCATCTTCAGCATGATGCATGTTTGGACACAGCTATTACTGAACGTTTCCACTGATTTGTAAATTTTACAACATTGTCTCAACATAAAATGACAGTTATTAGTGTTTAAGAACACACACATAAACAAGAAAACATCAAATTTGAGTAAACTTTAAATTACACTACACTGAATCAATGTAAAGCATACTATATTGTTTTGGCAGGTCAACGAAGTACATAAATCCAGAACAGACATAAAAGTATGAGTAGAACAAATTCTCAGTTCAAACCATATAAAAACCATTTTGTATTTTTTTGATAGATCAAAACAGAATCCAATAGGATTTGAATTTTTACTGCACATTACAATGTTTTTTTAAAAATAAAAATAAAATACAACAAGAAGGGCATATGTCAATGCAAAACTTACGTCTTTGTATTAGTTCAACAAAAAATGCAGTATTAATTGTAAACATTTCAAATAAAAATATTTTAGTTCAGTTTACTTTGAAAATTTTATTCAGAGAACTTTTCATTTGTTGGCTTTTTTACAGTGTATTACATAATTAAATGATATAAAAACAGACATAATTAAAAATAGCATTTTTGAAGGAAATTGTAAGAAATATCATTAATCGCAACACTCAACAACATCGAATCGTGCAACCCTAGTCAGAGTAATAATTCATTCATTCATTCATTTTCTTTTCGGCTTAGTCCCTTTATTAATCCGGGGTCACCACAGCGGAATGAACCACCAACTTATCCAGCATTTGTTTTACGCAGCAGATGCCCTTCCAGCCACAGCCCATCTCTGGGAAACATCCATACACACTCATTCACACACATACACTAAAGACAATTTAGCTTACCCAATTCACCTGTATGTCTTTGGACTTGTGGGGGAAACCGGAGCACCCGGAGGAAACCCACGCAACCACGGGGAGAACATGCAAACTCCGCACAGAAATGCCAACTGACCCAGCCGAGGCTCGAACTAGCGACCTTCTTGCTGTGAGGTGAACGTGCTACTCACTACGCCACCGTGGCGCCCTAGTCAGAGTAATACTAAACTTAAACAACAAAATCATAAGTCCAAGGTACACAAAAATTAAGTGAAAAAATATATTCACATACAGTTGAAGTACAGTTAAAGTAAGTTTTGTATAATTTCTGTTTAACGGAAAGAAGATTTTTTTTTCAACACATTTCTAAACAAAATAGTTTTAATAACTCATCTCTAATAACTGATTAATTTCATCTTTGCCATGTAAAGAGTAAATAATATTTTACTAGATATTTTTCAAGACACTTCTACACAGCTTAAAGGGGCATTTAAAGGCTTGACTGGGTTAATCAGGTTAACTATGCAGGTCAGGGTAATTAGGCAAGTTACTGTATAAAGATGGTTTGTTCTGTAGACTATTGAAAAATAATAGCTTAAAGGGGCTAATAATTTTGACCTTAAAATGGCTTTTTAAAAAATTAAAAACTGCTTTTATTCTAGCCGAAATAAAACAAATAAGACTTTCTCGAGAAGAAAAATTTTATCAGACATACTGTGAAAATCTCCTTGCTCTGTTAAATCATTTGGGAAATATATATATATAAAAAAAACTAATTAATGCAAAAAAAGAAACTTTAATTTGGATTTATATTCTAAAACTTCTTCACCTTAATTTTGATGGTTTTATTTCCAACAGGCACCGCCATCCCATCTGAAAGGTTGAACCACTGCACAGTGGAAACGAAGCCCACAGCCTCTTTATCTTCCCGTCTTTCACTTTCAAAGGCTTTAATGCACACCAGATGGACCGGTCCTGCTTGCTTCTGGTGCTGAATTTTCCCGCCTTCTCCTTCCCCCAGAACAGGACTCTGCACCACAGGACTCCTCTTTACCTTAGTAAGAAAAGTTGAATTTATGTTGGCACTTTCAAACTTACAGTGGGAGAAATAAGTATTGAACTCGTCATGTTTTTCCCAGGGAATTATATTTCTAAAGGAGCTGTTAAGATGTGATTAAACCAGACTTTGGTAAAAACCCAAACAATACAAGAGTGTCGAAATCTTGATGGTTCTGTAGGTCTCGAATATCAAATCTGAGCTTTAACTTGTATTCTCTATTGGATTCAGGTCAGGTGATCGGCTAGGCCATTCTACAGCTTGATTTTCTTTCTCTGAAAGCATCTGAGAGTCTCCTCTGCTGTGTTTTGGATCACTGTCTTGCTGAAATGTCCACCATGTGTTCATCTTTATCCTCTTACTAAAGTAGATGTTGGACTAAAGCAGCTGATCATCATTTACATTAGCCCTTTCACACATAAAGAGCTTTCCGGGAAAATTAACTGCAATTTTTTGGAAAAGTCTGTATGTGTAAACAGGCCCTTTTTAATAATTCCGGTAAATTCATTCTGGCAATTTTCTGAAAAGAATAACATTACCGGTAATTTGCCGAAGTGTTGCTCTGTGTGAACGCAGAAGGAACAATGCCGGAAAAAGCGCATTCACGATTAGAGCGCGCTGATGTGAGACGTCTACTCCAGCCAATCAGAACGCATTTACATCCACAATGATTATGAAAATAAAAGCCTTCAAATATTTTTCCAGACACATTTAGCTGCTAGATGTTAGTCAGATAGCATTTCTATATTCCGTCTTAACGCCAACGGTGTAAATAATTAACAATAAAATACTTACGATAAACCGCTGTTTGTTTATCTTCAAGCTCTGCTTCAGTTGCTTGACGCGTGTGCACATGAAGCAGCTGGTGAGCGCCAGCACGCACATATTATGTACATCTCGACATGCGAAAGTGTTCCTCTATATGTTTTTATTGAAGTTGTTCACAATCCTCATTCATCCGCAGAATTTGTAATGTAGTCAAATGTATAAACATTTAGTTGTTCCGCCTTTGGATGTCTCTGGGACAAAGCAGCTGCATGAATGCTAAAGCTTAAAATAAAAGTGAACCCATCAACAAAAGCCAGACCCCTTCTGTGTTTACAAACACAAGAGCAGCCGTTTAGAGCTCAGTGTTGGTTACTGATGTCAGAATTTACCGGTATTGTGGAGTGCATGTGTGAATTCTCTTATCTGGAAAAACTCAGGAATGTCCTCGCCTGTGTGAACAGCACTTTACTGAGGCCCCGTTTACACTAGTGCGTTTTAGTTTTAGAATGGCATTTTAGCATGAAAACGATCTGCGTCCACACTAGCGTATCTCAACAGATCTCCCTCCAACAGAAACGTATATCACGTGATCATTCGCGCACCATTCACGCACTCTGGGCATGCGCGTTCAAGTATAAACAGGAAGCACGTGTCTCGCTTGCCATTTGGTGTTTGTTAGTCAACAAACGCTGGTTGAATGTTGAACACGATGGTAAAGAAAGCAAGAGAGGTCTTTTTGAGGAGAGACGACGAGTTTGAGTTGTTACTTAAAGTAACAAATGAATATAAAACATCCATGGCTATCGAAAATACAGTGTTTACAGTGAAGGCTGGTCTGCCGTCTGCCGGTGACGTTATAGCCATGTGCGCTTGATAGATAAGGAAAGGACACGCAATGACCCAAAGCCCCAATCACGTAGCGAATCTCAGCAGCCACGCCTCTGTTTTTAAAGGTATCCGTTTCCCTCCATCCACATTGAGACGCAGCGGCAGTGTTTAAGAATGAAAACGGCCTCTCCAGTGTTTTCAAAACGCTCCGTTTTCGTACCTCGAAAACTCCGGCGTAGTGTGGACCGATGGCGTAACCGTAGCAGAACTTATGCGTTTTAAAACAAAAAACGCACTAGTGTAAACCGGCCTGAGTTTACGGTAACATTTTCTGGGACAAAGCAGCTGCATGAATGCTAAAGCTTAAAATAAAAGTGAACCCATCAACAAAAGCCAGACCTCTTCTGTGTTTACAAACACAAGAGCAGCATGTCAGAATTTACCGGTATTGTGGAGTGCATGTGTGAATTCTCTTATCTGGGAAAAACTCAGGAACGTCCTCGCCTGTGTGAACAGCACTTTACTGAGTTTACCGGTAATATTTTCGGGATATTTACCAGTATTGCTGTGTGAAAGTGGCTATTGAGAAAAGGCCCTTTTATAATGTGTTCAATACTTTTTCCCTGCGTCATTTCATTTTATTACACAGAACTTCATTTGTAAACTAATTACGATTGTTTTCTCTGCATATATGGGTTTCTTTGTTATTACCAAAATCTGGTAAAAATATCAAGTCAACAGCACCTTTAGAAATTTGTTTTCTGAGAAAAACGATGATGTGTTCTATACTTATTCCCCAACAGTGTAATATAATTTCATAATAAAAATTGTTAGCAAATTCTAAATGAGGATAATCATATTAGTAGCAATGACTAGCATTACTCACAGCAGGGCTAAAACTTTTAAGTAAATTATTGGATTTACTCGATTACAAAAAATTATTAATTCAATCTGTAGTAATTAAAAATAAATACATTTGTTTAATAGTATAACAATAGTATAAGTATAAAGAACCAGCATGTTTTTATATTATCCTGTAATTATATTATTGGTTAATGCTTTTCTGGTGGAATAAAACAAAATAGTTTAAACTCAGAATTTAGTGCAGTTGCTGCATATTGAGCTGAATGCAACAAATACAATACAAAATACATTCAATTACATACATTAAAAAACATTAAATAATGCTTTACTATTTTATTGAACATGAGTTTGAGAATATAATCCAATTTTACCTTCTCTCCCGGGACAGAAGCGATGACCCACTCCCCGTTAAACACCCCCAGCTTCACCAGCAAACTCCTGCTCACAAACACGCAGCAGTCAACGTCCACCTTTTCATCATTTAACGCAGACGCAATCCCTCCAGGTCTCAGGAGATCCGACGCCTCAACCACCCGCACATCCAGCCGGCATTCAAGAGCCTGCAAGAAACCACCAGGTAAAATTGTGTTTATATTTGCGGTTTCTCCCTAATTATATCACTTCAGGAAGTAGTCTTTGTGAATTCCAAACAGGCCAATCATATTAGCAATAAGTAGGCCTGTCACAATAATCAATATATTGACTTATCTCACAATACATGGACATGATCTCCATCATTTTTGGTGATGCAGTATATATCGCCCATACGTAAAAAACAATTCAAGCTAGATTTGAGCTGATTGTGCAACATCACTATCTCTACTGGGGAGTCAGTGTCAGTATGGTTAAAAACACTACAGTATTTACTGTAAATTACTGTATATGTTCATGTGGGTGTCTGACAGCTGAAAATAGATCTGCTAGCAGATATCGCAGCCTCTGTTACTGTTTACCTTGCAACATTCTGACTCCAATGCCTGATTATTAAACTGTTAAAATGACTGTAATTAAATGAAATATTCTTAAGGCTGAAATAGGGAAGAGTGCACTCACATTGTGGTATTATATTGACATTATACTGTATAATGCGTGGCATAAAATGGCCTAAAAATGACAATAACATCATTTATCGCAACATATTTCAGTGCAATATATCATACAACAACAAAAAAAGACATTGTGACAGGCCTAATTAGCAGTAAATAGGTCGATCACAATAATCAATCCACTTATCATGCAATACATGACTAATTTCTTTTGTATTGTACATGGAGGTTCAATGCTGAAATTTGTCATAAAAGGAGACGATGTGGTATGACCAAGCACTGCTCCAGAGGCACCAGCAGCTGCACAGGTAGACAAAAGAGTTAACCCTGAGGATTGTCCATCTCTACAGGTACATAGAGGGTTTTATTCCTTAACTTTTGTAAATGTTTGAAATCAGAAATGTTTCTGCAGAAGACATGTCCGTGTTTTTGATTAAACTATTACTTTTTAATATAAATTGTTGAATGTTTCAGTATAATTTTGAGTGTTTATATTGTGGTGTCTGGTTGGTTTAATGACATTAATTGTAAAAGACACAAAACTTCTCTTTCATAATCGGATGTCCCTATGTTCAAAAAACAGTTGTTAGCGATGAGACGAGACATAAGAGGAAGGACAGGCGTCTCTGACAGAGAGCTCGCCAAAATGGAACACGGTGTACTGAAGTGTGTCAGCCATCTGCTAATGCTGAGGGAAGATGCGGTCAGTCCAGATAAAACTGCAAACCAACTACTACAACTTCAGCCTAGATGAAATATGGGAACGTTACCTCCAAAAGACGAGATCCTTGTCCAGCTAAAACGTATGACTTTGCAAGAATGACCTTGATGAACTGCCCAAATGCTGATTTATATGTTTAGAGATACATTCCTGAGATAGCCATTTCAGAAAGCTCTCATGATATAGTTACTCTTTCTGATATAGTTATTCTAAAGAAGCTTTTACATCTATGCATGAAAACTATAAAAGGCTGGAACCTACAAACCTGCAGTGTGCTTAACAGACTTCTGTATACTGAATGTCTTAGGTCCTTTATTCTCAATGGATGAATGCGGATGAAGAAAAAGGATTTTGTTTTTGTTCTTGTAATTGTTGCATTCTTCTTTTTTTACAGGATTTGTTTTATTAATTTATAAATTAATTGTATTATTTTTCTTCAGTGGAGTGGACATTGGCTTCATTTGCAGAACCCATCAAGACATCTTGTGTGGTAAGGTATGAAGCTAACTTATTCCTAGAACAACATCACAAAAGATGGTGGGCACCACAGTAAAATTTTGCATAGGGCACCCTCTTGGCCTGTGTGTGTGTGTGTGTGTGTGTGTGTGTGTGTGTGTGTGTG
>CAIGQQ010033438.1:1130656-1145792 GCA_903798035.1 Danio albolineatus
TATATATATATATATATATATATATATATATATATATATATATATATGATAACAAATTATTGCAATGTTAGATTTTTGAAAATGAACAAATATGCGAATATACAGCCTACCTTACCTCAATGAAAGCACTGAAGTCCAAACAAACTCTGCTGCTCAAGAGAGAGCTGCTCAAACTGTTGGCATACTGCGCGAAATCCGAGACGAACGGGGATGAGGGTGGAGGTCTGCATACTGCAGTGGAGGAGAGGTGTAAAACATCCAGATCTCTGCAGTCCGACAGCACCACACAGGTGTCCACCGTGATCAGACCCTGGCGGACAGGTGTGCACTCCAGCACCTGTACCTCCCACAGCACCTCTTCTTCTTCTTCGACTAGTAAATGATGGCAGGGCACCAGCAGGAGGTCTCCTTGTCTCGCCAGCAGGACCTGCTCTGGACAGGACGCCAGGATGAGCAGCCCATTGGAGAACTGCTCTGAAGAAGCCCATTTAAAACTCTGTTTGGTTCGAGCGCCGATCACTATCTTCTTTAAAGGCAGCAGAGACTGTGGGCGAAGTGTTCCGGAAGACTGTTCACTTAACGCATAGTGTTTAAGGAAAGATCTGCTCACGGAAACCGCGAGGCGCGTGTCAATGTTTACATCTGGCTCCTCTTCATCTACTGGAGTCAAGTGCGCGCACACTAAAAAGCCCGGATTTGAGGGAGACTGTCGGTCAGAAAGTGAGAGTAACAACGCGTGTGTGGGTCCGGTGTGCTCCGGGAACTTTTGAGTGAACTGTGATTTGTTGATAAGCACGTGAAGAGGATGAATGTGTGACGGAAAGTCGGCGAGACACTGCAGCTTCATGGGGGTTGCCATGATGAAAACCTGCGCGTGCGCAGTAAAAACTGCCGAGTCAGGTTTTTGTTATTTTTGTTAAATTATTATTTTGCTAATTTATAACTTTCAGAAATGTACCTTTGGGCTTTTATTTAATTAAGTCATGTGTTTACATATAAAACATTAGAGGGTAATATAAATATAAATGTAATATTGTCTTTTTGTACCGTAGACATTGTGCATATTATTTTTTAAACATATTCCTATAAAACTGTTTCTCATTTTAACCGTAATGCCGAAGTATATTATTTCTTTCCTTCATATGATATATGATGATATGTCCTCTTGCATTTACGGTGCAATAAAAAAAAAATTAAAAAAGGAAAGAAGGCCTCGGGGAAGACCTAGGACCAGGACACGCTGGAGGGACTGTCTCTCAGCTGGCCTGGGAACGCCTCGGGTTCCCCCCGGAGGAGCTGGAAGAAGTGTCTGGGAAGAGGGTCGTCTGGGTTTCTCTCCTAAGAGTGCTGCCCCCGCGACCCGGCCCCGGAAAAGCAGTAGAAAATGAATGAATTAATAATTAAATCGTTAATTCCTGCTATGAAAGTCTATTAATTCAAACATGCCATTGTTATGGGTTGTAGTTGCCAGTTATCACCAGTGGGTGGCAGACGTGTGCTTTAAAATTAAAGGGGTCTAAAAGGGCCAGTTCACTCTGATAAGAAAATCTGTCATCATTTACTCTCTCTTTACTTGTTCCTAGTCAGTTTATTAAATCTGTTAAACACAATAAAATATATTTTAAAGAAAGACCGTATCCTGAGCTGCTGCTGTGGTGGTCATAGAGGAGTGGAGAGCATGTAAGACCTCAGTGACGGACAGAGGCACCGCTAAGAGGGGAAAAGTTAGGACAATTCTAAGGGTCCAAGCAGTTTTGGGGCCCTCGGAGATATTATAAGGGGCCCTAATGACACTACCATAACGCATCCCCGCAAAGGTTGCGCATCGATGGATTAATCTTCAGTGTTTGGACTCTCAGCAGTGAATATTAAACCACACTGAACTGAACTAAACTGAACTTCAACACTGAAAACTGGACTGACACTGTTTCAATTTACTATAATCCATGTGATGGGCGCCACGGTAGTGTAGTGAGTAGCACGTTCACCTCACAGCAAGCAGGTCGCTGGTTCGAGCCTCGGCTGGGTCAGTTGGCATTTCTGTGTGGAGTTTGCATGTTCTCCCAGTGGTTGCGTGGGTTTCCTCCGGGTGCTCCGGTTTCCCCCACAAGTCCAAAGACATGTGGTATAGGTGAATTGGGTAGGCTAAATTGTTCGTAGTGTATGTGTGTGACTGAGTGTTTATGGATGTTTCCCAGAGATGGGTTGCGGCTGGAAGGGCATCCGCTGCGTGAAATATATGCTGGATAAGTTGGCAGTTCATTCTGCTGTGTCGACCCCAGATTAATAAAGGGACTAAGCCGAAAAGAAAATGAATGAGTGAATCAAAGAATAATCCATGTGAAGCTGCTTTGACACAATCTACATTGTAAAAGCGCTATAGAAATAAAGATAAATTGAATTGTAATCATTTACTTTTCATATTAAGAAAAACAAATACTATGGAAATCAATGGTTACAGGTTTCAGCATTCTTCAATAAATCTTCATTTGTGTTCAAATGGGTTTTGAACATGGCTGAGTGAATAATGACAGAATCTTTAGTTTGGGTGAACTGTCTCTTTAAAGTTGCCATGAAATCAACATTTACTCTTCTTATTTTTATATGTGTATAGCAGTGCTTGTTATAAACGATGAATCTTTGTGCTTCATTATTTTGTGAAAATTAATTTGCCCTCATAAACTTCAATCAAATAACAGAACCTTCCCCCCTTTCAAAATGACTTTTCTCTACTTCCTGGTCATATGGAATACCTTTAGGGTGGAGCTATCAGTCATTTAGGGTGGAGCTATCAGTCATTTAGAGTGGAGCTATCAGTCATTTAGAGTGGAGCTATCAGTCATTTAGGGCGGAGATATCAGTCATTTAGGGCGGAGATATCAGTCATTTAGGGCGGAGATATCAGTCATTTAGGGCGGAGATATCAGTCATTTAAGGCGGGGATATCAGTCATTTAGGGTAAGGCTATCAGCCATTTAGAGCAGGGCTATTAGTCATTTAGTGAGGGTCTATCAGCTTTTAACACCATCATCCCAAAACTTCTCCTGCCCAAATTAACTCTGCTCTCCGTGCCCACCTCTGTCTGTCAGTGGATCAACAGCTTCCCGACGGACAGGCAGCAGCTGGTCAAGCTGGGTAAATCCTCATCCAGGACCCGCACAATCAGCACTGGCGCCCCCCAGGGGTGTGTCCTCTCCCCTCTGCTCTTCTCTCTGTACACGAATGACTGCACCTCAAAGGACCCCTCTGTCAAGCTCCTAAAGTTTGCAGACGACACCACCCTCATCGGCCTTATTCAGGATGGTGACGAGTCTGCTTACAGACAGGAGGTTTAGGAGCTGGCTATCTGGTGCAGTTACGACAACTTGGAGCTGAACACACTCAAAACAGTGGAGATGATAGTGGACTTCAGGAGAAACCCCCCTGCTCTCCCCCCACTGAGCATCATGGACAGCACTGTGGCAGCAGTGGAGTCATTCAGGTTCCTGGGCACCACCATCTCTTAGGACCTGAAGTGGGACACTCACATTGACTCCATTGTCAAAAAAGCTCAACAAAGGCTGTACTTTCTTCGTCACCTGAGGAAGTTCAATCTCCCAAAGGAGCTTCTGAAACAGTTCTACACCTCCATCATTGAATCAGTCATCTGTACTTTAGTAACTGTCTGGTTTAGCTCAGCTACCAAATCTGACCTTCGAAGACTACGTCGAATAGTTCGGACTGCTTAGCAAATCATTGGTACAACCCTCCCTACTCTCCAAGAACAGTACTTATCCAGAGCGAGCAGAAGGGCTGCCAAAATCACTCTGAACCCCTTACACCCAGCACACTGCCTCTTTGAACTGTTACCTTCTGGGCGACGCTACAGAGCACTGCGCACCAGAACAGCCCGACACAGAAACAGTTTCTTCCCTCAGGCAATCCATCTCATGAACACTTAATGATAACAATCATGGAACCAACATCAATATTTGCAATTCACTTCTTACACACACATATACACTTATTTAACAACACACTTTACATGCCAATTTGCACATAACAAATACACTTGTTACACACACATACACTTATTTAACAACACACTTTACATGCCAATTTGCACATAACAGCTGCACATAGAATGTTGTATATAGTAATAAACCTGTACATACACTTGTCCATTTGTATATTTGCATTTAACACTTACTTCTATTTTTTAAATATATTTATTATCTGTTTTTTGTCCTGTCTCTGTAATTCCTTTGCACTGTAGAAGCTCTGTCACGAAAACAAATTCCTCGTATGTGTGAACATACCTGGCAATAAAGCTCTTTCTGATTCTGATTCATCTCGTCTATCAAATCTGAGCTTTATTTTGTATCCTCTATTGGATTCGGGTCAGGTGATTGGCTGGGCCATTCTACAGCTTGATTTTCTTTCTCTGACAGCATCTGAGAGTTTCCTCAGCGGTGTTTTGCATCATTGTCTTGCTGAAATGTCCACCCTGGGTTCATCTTCATCCTCCTGCTAATGTAGATGTTGGACGGCAGGTGATATTCATTTACACTGAGGAAGGGCAGAGGGTTGCTGAAGAACTACTGAGAGATTTCAGCTGCTGTCTGGGCTTTTACATGTCTTCCTACACCTCCCTTTCTTCATGTGTTCATTACTTTTTCCCTGTGTCATTTCCTTTTATTACACAGAACTTCATTTGTAAAGGAATTATGACTGTTTTCTTTGCATATAAGGGTTTCTTTGGTTGTTTTCAACATCTGGTGAAAATTTCAAGTCAACGGCACCTTTAGAAGTATTTTTTGTGAGATAAATGGTGACGTGTTCAATGCTTATTCCTCTACTGCAGAGGTCAAAGCCTCATCCTGTGGTTTCCCAATGACATCCTGTCAAGTAGGATCTTCTGGCGTTCATCAGGCTAAACCTTCCCAGAATGCATCAGTGATGCCACAGCTGCTTCCTCCGAAATCCAGACCCCGGCAGAGTTTCTCCAGAATCAGGGCATGTGGGAAGACGAGTCCAGAGGATATCCTGCCAGGTGAACACAGTAGGAAGTCCTCGCCCAGAAAAGATCAATCGTTTACAGGCACCAGTGCCAAGCGCTTCCTCATCCCCAGACCCTCGAAATACAGCAAGATGCTCGATGTCTCTCAGGAAAACTTTCATTTGCTTTGTGGCCGAACACAGAGAAAATGCCATTTGTTTGCTTGGCCATTGCTTGGTTCTATAGTTTATTTCAATTATGACAATAAAGGAACACACCACTTTTTAAAATAAATTCAGATTTGACCATTAGCATCTCGCTCAAAAGGTGAAAGAAGATAATAGCAACTTTTAATAGCAGCGTTTGGTTTTCTGTCATTCTCAGTATTGACTGCAGAAGAGTCAAGCTTAAAATGGGAAAATTATGAAAACTCTTTAGCCATTTTCGAGTGAGATGCTAATGGTCTAATATGATTCAATGATCTATGCTAAGCTAAGCTAAAAGTATCCCAGCCAGACCTGGAGATCAGCTTTAAAATGTATATTTCACATATCATCCGTACTTTTTTGTTGTCATATTAAAGGGAATATATATAATAAAATCAGAATCATCGTGTTTTAGATGTGTCACTGTTATGATAAATAAACTATGTCAAATGTTCCAGCTTTTTTCTCTACTTACAGATTTAATATTACAAGCAGCTAATCTATACATACCTATAAGAACTGCAGGTGAAAAAAAGAGGAACATCCCATGGTGGACAGAAGAGTGCAGCAAGGCAATTAAAGAAAGAAATAAGGCATTCAAACAGCTTAGGAAAAACATGAATTTAGAAAACGTGTTCATATATAAAAGAACAAGAGCTAATGTAAGGAGAATGATTAAAACTGCTAAGAAGGAGGGATGGAGGAAATTTTGCTCAACAATGGGAAAAGACACCACCATTGATCAAGTATGGAGAATGTTATGAAACATGAGTGGTAAAGGGAAAATAAGAAAACAAATACCAGTGTTGATTGAGAAGGATGTAACTGCCATATCAGAAATTGAAAAAGCTAATATGCTAGGAAATGTTCTACAAAGATTATATAGTATAGAATTGGGGGACGAGTATGAAGAAAACAGAAGGGAATTTATGGAAATGAATCCACAAATTATACATAATAAAAGTAATGGAAATAGTTGTATGGATGTAGATTTTACCGCATCAGAATTAAAAAGAGCACTGGGGAAATGTGCCAATACTGCCCCAGGTGGAGACAGGGTAAGCTATATCATGATTAAACATCTATCAGAAAAGGTTATTTTATTGATTCTTAAATTATATAACAGAATATGGAAACAAGGAGTAATTCCAAAGATATGGAAACAAGCAATTATAATCCCGATACGAAAACCAATGAAAGATCCTACAAAACCAGAAAATTACAGACCGATAGCATTAACATCAAATTTAGGTAAACTAATGGAAAAAATGATAGTAAATAGAATTAATTATGATTTGGAGAAAAAGGAAAAATATAGCAAATATCAGTGTGGTTTTAGAAGAGGGCGATCAACTATAGATGCATTGAGTAAAGTCACGAATGAAATAGAAAAGGCAATTAATATGAAAGAGTTCATGGTAGTCGTATACTTTAATATTGAAAAAGCATATGATACAGTTTGGCGAGAAGGACTATTAGCTAAAGTGGATAAAATGAATATAGAAGGAAAATTATATAACTGGATAAAACAATTTCTAACTGAGAGAACATTTATGGTTCAAGTGGGAACTACTCATTCTACATCTTTTAATGCAGAAAACGGTATTCCTCAAGGAAGTACAATTAGTCCATTGCTTTTTAACATAATGATTAACGATATTTTTAAAGATTTAGGACCTGGGATAGGAAGTGCTCTTTATGCTGACGATGGAGCTATATGGAAGAGAGGAAGAAACCTGACTCAAGTTCTTAAAAATATACAAGCTGCTATAGATAAGGTAGAAAAGTGGAGTAATTTTTGGAGATTCAAAATGTCAATCAGTAAATCATGTTATATGATCTTTAGTAGGAAAAAGAAGATATCAAGTGATATTAAATTATCAATATATGGGAAACCATTAGAAGAGGTTAAAGAATTTAAATATTTAGGGATTTGGTTGGATAGCAGGTACACATGGAAAAAGCATATTGAGGAAGTGGAAAAGAAGTGTAGGAAAACTCTAAATGCAATGAGGGCAATAGCAGGTAAAGAATGGGGAGCAGAAAGATCATTAATGCTCACAGTGTATCAGGCTTTAATTAGATCTGTCCTTGATTATGGGTGTATGATATATGCGGCAGCATCAAAGACTATCTTAAAAAGACTTGACAGGATTCAGTATAGAGCACTTCGAATATATAGGAGCCGTTAAATCAACACCGGTTGATGCTTTAATTGTTGAAACAAATGAATTACCATTATATCTGCGTAGGGAGAAATTGGCACTGGCGTATTGGTCATCTATTAAAAGCTATGATGGAGAAAACATCGTAAAAGACGTTTTAATAGATTGTTGGGAGTATACAAATAATAAAGGAAGAGGATTTGGATGGGATATACATAATATGGCAAGAAAACACCAAGTATTTGATATAATGGGTAATAAAGGCCCAATATGGAGTGAAGTCCCCTTATGGATAATACCTGAAGTTGAAATCAATCTTGAGATTTTGGATAAAAGAAATGAATGGGGGGAATCAGGTACACTTAAGCAAAACGTGTATAAACATATAGTTGAAAAATTTTATGGGAGTACACAAATGTACACTGATGGATCAAAAAACACAGATAAGGGGATGACTGGAATAGGAGTGTATGTTCCTGAGTTGGAAGTATCCATAAGAAAAAGAACAACATCAGAATTATCAATATATTCTGTTGAAATGGTTGCTATCATTGTGGGACTCATGTGGGTAGAGGAAGTGACTCCAGACAGAGTTGTGATTTGCTCAGACTCTGCTTCAGTATTAAAATCATTAGTCAGTCATCAGTCGTCCAGAGAAGATCTAATGAATGAAGTATTTACATTAATATGGAGAATCCAAAAGAAAGGAATTCTAGTTGGATTTTGTTGGATTCCAGCACATATAGGGATTGTGGGAAATGAAATAAGTGATGTATTAGCTAAAAATGCAACTAAAGGAAAAGAAATAGATATTAATGTTCCGTTAAGTAAAGGAGAAATTAAAAGTATTATTAAGAAAAATGTGACAAGACATTGGCAAGATATATGGAATACAGACTTGAAGGGAAGAGACCTGTATAAAATCAAAAAGAATGTAGACACTAAAATGGCTATTCATGGAAGGAATAGGAAGGAAGAGGGGATAATTACCAGACTGAGATTGGGGCATACCGGACTGAATAATACATTGTTTTTAATTGGTATACATGAGAATGGATTATGTGACTCTTGTGATATAAAAGAAACAATCGAGCATGTATTAGCCTATATGAATGTTTAAAATATAGAGAAGAAAGAAAGGAACTAATTGAACATATTAAGGTGAAAGGAAAGGAAGCTAAAGATATAGGATATCTACTGGGGTATGAATTTAATTATGATCATGTTGGGTATAGGACTTTAATAAAATTTTTATATAGTACAGGATTAGACAAAAGGATATAAAATAATATAACTAACAATAATATAACTAATAATAATATAGATAAAATATAACTCAAGTAACTAAATAAAATAAGGGTTCTGTTCTGGAAATTAAGGAGTTCCGTGTGCAGGGGGGAGGAGCTGAACACGCAGCGCCAACCGGCACCTGGACTCTGGGGTCTGTGGTTGCACAACTTGCACAGTAGGTGGCGATATGCACAAAGAATGCGAATCGCCAAAAAACGAAGAAGAAGAAGAAGAAGCTTTTTTCTCTCGCTCTCTGCGGATGTGCAGCGGAATCATTGCATGTGTTTGTTTTCAGTCGGACTGTAATGAAGCGCGCACAGCTGATCATCTGACTAAATGCAGAAGAAAAATTTTCACCAAACAATATAAATTGACGAATATAACCTGACGCTTCATTAATTGTATGTGACGCTGTGTTAAAAGTGTGTAAAATGCTGTTAGTTTTATCCGAGGAGCACAAGGAACATTTGGGATTCTTATCGGAAGTAGATCCTGCGGGTAAGTGATGCAAAAGCAACGGCAAATCACAATAATATTCACATTTTGTTTGTGTTTATGTTTTTTATAAGCTAAAAATATGTCCTTCATTTGAGCTGTAACGTTTAAATGTCTGTCAAAACCCCGAAGCCACTTTTAGTTTAACGCTTATTTCACAATATGACATTTGATTCGTTATTATGATCAAAGCATAGTTTGTCTGTGGGTAATCTCAATTATTCAAAATTAAAGTTATTTTTAACTTAATATGTGTGTGTTCAATATATAAAACGCTTTATTTTATATGTTTAAATGTAAAAACGACAGAAAAAAATATTATATGTTTTAGTTAAAGGGATAGAGCCACCAAAAATGAATATTTACTCATTATTCACTCATCCTCGAGTGTTTCACAAACATTTATGAGTTTCTTTCTTCTGTTGAACACGAAAGAGGAGATTTTGAAGAATGTTGAAAACCGGTAACCATTGGCTTGCATACTAGGAAAAACAAATTCCATGGAAAAGCAACGGCAAATCACAATAATATTCACGTTTTGTTTGTGTTTATGTTTTTTATAATCGAAAATACGTCCTTCAAATAAGTTATAACGTTTAAATGTATATCAAAAAACTGAGGCCGCTTTTAGTTTAACGCTTATTTCACAATATGACATTTAATTTGTTATTATGATCAAAACATTATTTAATTGTCTGTGGTTAATCGCAATTATTCATAATTAAAGTCATTTTAAACTTAATATGTCTGTGTTTAATATGTAAAACGCTTCATTTTTTTATGTTTAAATGTTGTAACGAAATATTTTTTTTTTTACTGTATATTTTATTCAAAGGTACTATTCCAAAAATAATTATTTTCTTATTATTTATGTGTTTGCAAACACTTATGAGTTTCTTTCGTCTGTTAAACACGAAAGAAGAGATTTTGAAGAATGTTGGAAACTGGTAACCATTGACTTAAGTAGGAAAAATTAATTCTATGGAAAAGCAACAGCAAATCACAATAAAATTCACGCTTTGTTTATGTTTAGGTTTTTTTAAGTTAAAAAATACGTCCTTCATGTAAGTTATAACTTTTAAATGTGTATCAAAAGCCGTTTGAATGCGTATTTCTCTATAAAATACGTTTTAACGCCTTCACAATATGACATTTCGTTTGTTAATATGAGCACAACATTTACAGTTGTCTGTGGTTAATCTCAACTATTAATATTTAAAGTCATATTTAACTTAATTTGTGTGTGTTTAATAAATATAAACGCTTCATTTTTATATGTTTAAAATGTAAAAACGACAGAAAAACCTAACTGGATATTTTATTTAAAGGGATAGTTCCCCCCAAAATTTATATTTACTCATTATTTACTCATCCTCGAGTGTTTTACAAACATTTATACGTTTCTTTCTTCAGTTGAATACGAAAGAAGAGGTTTTGATTTATGTTGAAATGTTGAAAAACAAATTTCTATGTAAGTCAATAGTTACCAGTTTCCAACATTCTTTAAAACATCTTCTTTTCTGTTTTACAAAAGAAAGAAACCCATAAATCTTTGAAACAAGGAGAGTGAATGATGACAGAATTAAATTTTTTTAGAGAACTGTCCCTTTAACGAATGTATATGATCTACATATTTAAATCGTGGTGTAGTAATCATACACTCAGATATAAGTACTATGATGTGTGATTTACTGTGATGTACCTAATTAGTGAATATATTAGTATGTTATATTTATTACAGTATTTATTATTTCTTTATTATAAAAAATATTTATTATTCAAAAATGTTTATTGTACTCAAACTTAAATTAAACTATTATCATATTTAATAAAACATGCATAATATATGTTAATATTTCCTGATTTTCTTATATTCAAAATCATTAAATAAAAAATATTATATTTTAATGTTTATTATTTCTTTATTATTCAAAAAATATTACTCAAAAATATTTATTATATTAAAAAACATAAAATTATTGTATATAAATGTATATAAACACTCAAGTGTAATCACCATGTTTGATTTTGTTTGCTAGTCGTTGGTGAATTCGGCCGAATTGCTGTGGAGTTTCTGAAAAAGGGCTCAAACCCTAAAATCTATGAAGGAGCTGCACGTGAGTAGAGCTGTGGAAATAGAGTAAAATACTGTGGTGTTTGTGAGGTGATGTTCTTGTGTGTTGTAGGAAAGCTCAGTGTGTCGTCTGAAAGCATCCAGCACGGCGTCGAGGGTTTGATGTTTCTCCTCACCGAGAGCTCCAAACTCATGGTGTGCTCTACATCTCTACATTATGATAACTCTTATAATTTATGTAATGTGGAGATAGATTTGATTATTATTATTTATTCTCAAATATTTATTATTAATATTTTCAATTGCTTATTTCTTTATTATTCAAAAATGTTTATTATAATAAAAAACATTAAATCAAAATGTATTTTTATAAAATTGTTATAATATTTATTATTTTTATTATATTAAATTATTAAATTAAATATATTTATTATTAGTATTGTTATTAAAATTTATTTATTTATTATTTCTTTATTTTAATATATATATATATATATATATATATATATATATATATATATATATATATATATATATATATATATATACATACATACATACATACATACATACATACATACATACACACACACACACACACACTCACTCACTCACTGGCCACTTTATTAGGTACAAGTTACTAGTACCGGGTTGGACCCACTTTTGCCTTCAGAACTGCCTTAATCCTTCGTGACATAGATTCAACAAGGTACTGGAAATATTCCTCAGAGATTTTACTCCATATTGACCTGATAGCATCATGCAGTTGCTGCAGATTTGTCGGCTGCACATCCATGATGTGAATCTCCCGTTCCACTACATCCCAAAGGTGCTCTATTGGTTGAGATGGCCATGACTGTGGTGGCAATTTGAGTACAGTGAACTCATTGTCATGTTCAAGAAACCAGTCTGAGATGATTCACACTTTATGACATGGCGTGTTATTCTTCTGGAAGCAGCCATCAGAAGATGGGTACACTGTGGTCATAAAGGGATGGAGATGGTCATCAACATTACTCAGGTAGGCTGTGGCGTTGACACAATGCTCAGTTGGTACTAATGAGCCCAAAATGTGCCAAGAAAATATACCACCACCACCAGCCTAACCCATTGATACAAGGCAGGATGGATCCATGCTTTCATGTTATTGATGCCAAATTCTGACCGAGCATCCGAATGTTGCAGCAGAAATCGAGACTCATCAGACCAGACAATGTTTCTCCAATCTTCTATTGTCTAATTTTGGTGAGCCTGTGTGAATTGTAGCCTAAGTTTCCTGTTCTAAGCTGACCGGAGTGGCACCTGGGTTGGTCTTCTGCTGCTGTAGCCCATCTGCCTCAAGGTTGGACGTGTTGTGCGTTCAGAGATGCTCTTCTGCAGACCTCGGTTGTAACGAGTGGTTATTTGAGTTACTGTTGCCTTTCTATCAGCTGGAACCAGTCTGGCCATTCTCCTCTGACCTCTGGCATCAACAAGGTATTTGCGCTCACAGAACTGCCGCTCACTGGATATTTCGTCTTTGTCGGACCATTCTCTGTAAATCCTAGAGATGGTTGTGCGTAAAAATTCCATTAGATCAGCAGTTTCTGAAATACTCAGACCAGCCCGTCTGACACCAACAACCACGCCATGTTTAATGTCACATAAATGACCTTTCTTCCCCATTTTGATGCTCAGTTTTAACTGCTGCAGATCATCTTGACCATGTCTACATGCCTAAATGCATTGAGTTGCTGTCATGTGATTGGCTGATTTGCTGATGTGATTGGAAAAATTTGCATTAACGAGCAGTTGGACAGGTGTACCTAATAAAGTGACCAGTGTGTGTGTGTGTATTATTATTATATATTTATTATTTATTTATTTTAATTTAATTAATTTTTTTTCAACATTATTGTAATTTTTTTTAAAATAACGTTTGTAGTTTATGTGTTATATTATATTGTTTAGCTAAAGTGTTTCTCTGTTGTTGCTCTAGATCAGTGAGCTGGATTTCCAGGACTCAGTGCTGGTGTTGGGATTCTCCGAGCAGCTCAATGATCTCCTGCTGCAGCTCTATCTGGAGAACAGGAAGGAGATTCGGCAGATACTCAGCAAACTCGCCCCCAGCATCCCACAGTACCACAACCTGGAGTGGAGGCTCGATGTGCAGGTAAGAGATTTACTCGATCATTCAAGCATCAAAACACATGTTAAAAACAACATTACAGCTGCAGTACTGTTCAAAGTCTTAGGCGCTTCTGTAAAAATGCTGTAAAATGAGGATGCTTTCAGAAATAAATACATTTCTTTATCATTCATTTATTAATTTTCCTTCAGCTTAGTCGCCTTAGCGAATTTTACGCAGCGGATGCCGTTCCAGCTGCAACCCAGTAATGGGAAACAATCGTACACACTCTAACATTCACACACACTCATACACTACGGCCAATTTAGATCATCAATTCCCCTGTAGCGCATGTGTTTGGACTGCGGGGAAACCAGAGCACCCAGAGGACACCCACGCTAACACGCTCCACAATGCCAACTGACACTGCTGTTTTCTCAGAGGATGACAAGCTGACAAATCATTGCTGCTGTTCTGATGCTAGTTTAAATAATGAAGAAAATTAAAAAGCGCTGCAGTGTTTGCGTGATCTGTGTGTGTCTGAGATAATTATTCTACTGTAATGTAATTTAATGTAATGTGTACTTATATAGTGCATTTATTTTGTATGGTCATACACCCAAAGTGCTTCACAATCATGAGGGGGGTCTCTCCACACCACCAGACCCCTCTCCACACCACCTCCACACCAAATGTGAATATTACATACAAATGAAACGGCGCCTTCTGTGTTTTCATTCTCACGGCTTGTGCACGCGCTAGTGGTGTTTCTCTGTAAACCAATAGCGTTCTGCTGCATGTCTTGCTCCGCCTTTTGGTTCCCTTTTGTTATGCTAGGTACCCTTTTCAAAGGGTACCCAAAAAGTGGTATGGTGACTGACAGTGAAAAACAACGAACTCGTGCAAACTCTAGAAATGCGCCCGTTTCAACTGAGTGGTACGGTACGGTACAGTACAGTACAGTTCAGTGCGCTTATGGCCTGTTTCCACTGAGTGTACAGTATGGTACGGTACGGGTTGGTTCGGGTCACCTTTATCAGGCTTGTGTTTCCACTGTTAAAAGGGTACTCTTTTGGTGGGCGTGGTGTATGACAGAAAGTTTCAGTCGACGTCATTCTCGCTGGAGAAAATGTTTACAGTAAAGCTTTATGGGTTGTTCACAAATCATACGAGAAGCACTCCTCACAAAACAGAGGCTTTATTATACACATAAATACTGCTGTTTAAATGTTCATTACTAACCTCTCTATGAACATGATCTGATTATAACTAGATCAGTGATGCGAAATAGCCTACTGTCCATGATTATATCAAATAAATAAATAAATAAATGCAGCATATATGAACACATACAGCCCCTTACAGTCTCCGATTTGTTACCAATTACAGAAAAACTATACACAGCAGACATTTATGCCTTATTTAGGTTAAAAAACAACACGAAATATAGCCCACAGTCAGTGCAAACCTCTCTTCTGTGTTCTTAATCTTCACCAGCACACGTGTGACCTCTGTTAGAGAATAATTTTGTCATTCCGAGTTCATAATAGTCCAGAAGGTGATGATGATAAGCCGTTTCTTCATGTTTGCTGAAACCATAATTTGCTCCTTTGTTTTTTCCGGCTTCTGCTTTGTTTTTGCACGCGTCAGTCTCGCGTTTGTCTTTTTCTGAAAGGTTCGGGGTCCAAAAACACGTCAATAAACAAGCGCACGTTATTATCATCAGCTCAAGAAGTGTTATTTCAAATATTGACGCACGCGTGAGAAAGTGAAAGTGCTCGCACTTTAGACGGGCTCGTAAAAAAACTACGGGGCACTGGG
>CAIGQQ010033438.1:1193172-1211911 GCA_903798035.1 Danio albolineatus
TTTGACTGTACTTTAACTGTAGTTTGACTGTAGTCTGGCTGTAGTTTGACTGTAATGCAACTGTAGTTTGACTTTGACTGTAGTTAGATTGTACTTCGACTGTATAATAAACATAGTTTTACTACTTTGAATGTACTTTGACTGTACTTTGTCTGTAGTTTGGCTGTACTTTTTACTTTGACTGAACTTTGACTCTACACTGACTGTACTTTGACTGTACTTTGACTTATTTTGACTGTAGTTTGAACATATTTTGACTGTAGTTTGACTGTTTTTTTTTTTTTTTTACTTTACTTTGACTTTAATTCGACTCTATTTTAACTGTAGTTCTTGCAGCTTCGCAGAGCATCTGCGAGTGTCTGCTGGGCATCCCGCTGTCCTCACTGCTGACCAGGCCTGCAAACACAAGCCTGAACCCGCCCGCCGTCTCTCACAGAATAGCCTGAGCTCAGCTTTATTTTGTGTGCTAGTAAATCTGGAGAACTATAATTAGTAGCGCATTCCACTTCCTGCGTGCCCCTCCTTCACATTTCCACATTGAATCAAATACTTCTGATTCCACAATATCCAGCTGCCCGCTCCCTCTGACCCCTCCCGGCCATCCGTCTTTGGGACAGGCCCTCCGTCACCCAGCTTTTTTGGGTCTCCTTTGTGCCGGGTGTGCAGGAATTCCCCAGTAACCCGAGCTGTGGGTAATTGGGGAAAGTGGATCCTTTCCTTTTGTTCCTGTTTTCAATGATCTCAGCTGGGTGGAGAGCGTCCCAGAGCCCTGCTGAGCTGCGGACGGGATGCTTTTCTCCGACCAAACCACAGTTATAGCGTCTATCATGAGGGAAGGCACTCTGAGGAGTTTTTAGCAAGGTTACACTAGTTCTAGATTTTTCATTAGTTTAAGTTTTTATTTCGTTTTGACTTGCACCCCAACTGCAGCCTGATTCACTTATTTAAACTCCATTACGCCTTTGTGTTCTGAAAGAAAAATTCCCCAGATCCTCTTGTTTAAGCCCTCGTTTACCCACGCTGCAGTTGTTCATGTTTAGTTTAGTCAAAGCAGGCTGTCTTGTACTGTTTTTGTTTAGTTCACTGAATCACGCATGCGCAGTATCATCAGTTCACCACTTCTCAAATCTGATCTCAGTGTACTGTACTAATAGTTGAATTACTTCGTATATATTAGTTTTTTTCGAGGCATCAGGTATCAGGCATGTATAAAGTAAGTAGTTTGTGGATAAGAGTGCTTACTGAAGACGCGAATCGTTTCAAATGATTCAATTCCATTTGGGGAATTAGTTTAGCCGATTCACTTTTGGCCCGTTTCCACTGAGTGGTACAGTACGGTACGGTACGGGTCGGTACGGGTC
This sequence comes from Danio albolineatus, assembly GCA_903798035.1. Taxonomy (NCBI): domain Eukaryota; kingdom Metazoa; phylum Chordata; class Actinopteri; order Cypriniformes; family Danionidae; genus Danio; species Danio albolineatus. The sequence goes on from CAIGQQ010033438.1 coordinate 1,194,534, forward strand.
ACCTTTATCAGGCTTGTGTTTCCACTGCAAAAGGGTACTCTTTTGGTGGGCGTGGTGTTTGACAGAAAGTTTGTCGACGTCATTTTCGCTCGAGGAAATGTCCACAGTAAAGCTTTATGGGTCGTTCAAAAATCATACGAGAAGCACTTCTCACAAAACAGATGCTTTATTATACACAAAAACATTGGTGTAAAAATGTCATTACTGACTGAACATGATCTGATTATAACTGCAGATCAATGATGCGAAATAGCCTACGGTCCGCGATTATATCAAATAAATAAATAAATGCAGCATATATGAACACACAGCCCCACACAGTCTCCGATGTTACCAAATTACAGAAAAACTACACACAGCAGACATGTATGCCTTATTTAGGTTCAAAAACAATACGAAATAGAGCCCCGTCTGTGCAAATCTCTCATCTGTGTCTTTAATCCTCACCAGTACATGTAGCAGCTCCGTCATTATTCTCTCGTTAGAGAGTAACTCCGTCATTCCCAGTTTATAATAGTCCAGGTTAAGAACTTTGTTATTTCAAACATTGACGCGCACACGAGCACAAGAGAGAAGCGAAACCTCACGCGCTCGCCCTTATGGGCTCGTAACCCATAAGGATCTGCTCTTCTCTCGGCATGGTGGCTGTTCAAGACGACGACAAAGTTTGTTTGAGCTCGGGTCGACCATGGCTCGTTATTATATGCTGATATTATTTCGAAGCATTGTCTCTCGGCTGTGTATTAAACATGGCGGGTCATTCTGTTTTCATTCTGCTTGTTCATTCTGCTTGTTGCGTGAGCAAATGACGTATCTCTGTAAACCAATGGCGTTCAGCTGCGCGTCTAGCTCCGCCTTACGGCACCCTTTTTGGGTTTGGTACCCTTTCGAAAGGGTGACCAAAAAGGGGTACGGTACGGTTCAGTTCGGTACGCTTTTAGACAGTGGAAACGGCCTTAAAAGCGTACCGAACCGTACCGTACCGTACCCCTCAGTGGACACGGGCCATTAGAAGATCTGGTTTAAAAGAATGATTCGTTCGTGATCGCGATCACTAATATAGAAATAAAACCCATTATTGGGCACAAATGTGTTTAAGTAATGATTTTAAGTATCTGCTCGGGCTGTATTTAATGCTGTCACCATGCTGCTGTCATGTCCCCTCATCCACTGTGAGGATGACTGGAGGAGGACTGGCTTGATCTGGCCAATGGCAGCAGGATTACAGATGCTGAGGTGCTGTACGGTCACCTGGCAGCGCAAAGTAAATAGATCTTTGAAGTTTGTATTAAATATATTCACAAAGACGGAAGCGAAGGACATTATTGTTATAATTTTAGTTAGTTTCAGTTAGTTTAGTAAGAACACAATACAGTTTCAGTTCGCTCTAGTTTTTAAGAAACTCGTTTTTATTTCAGTTCACGAGAATGATTTTCAATTCTAGTTTTAGTTTTTTCGTTTGTTTTCATTAACTATAATAACCTTGGTTCTCTTTTTTTAACACTATAACTCATTTATAGCCTTAAATTTGAATGGTGAAACTTGCAGAAATCCTGGCCAGTTTAAAGGTTATTCATCAGAGATGGTCAATGAGAGGCTGAAAAAATGGGGTGTATTAAATAAAATTAAAAATAGGAATACGTAAATAGTGACCACATTCTACTATGCATTGCCTTTGCATTTCGTTTGAAAAAGCGTGCAAGATTTGTTTGTCAAATACTGGGGCAGCTTCATTTCTTACTTTGGTATAACAGGACAGAATGCTTAGATAGAACCTGATGTGTTTATGTGTTTCTTCCATACCTGTCAACATTTGGGTTGTCAAAATAAGGAATATGCCCACCATAAATAGGGATACCCCCCCCCCCCCCTCAAATCCCCATGTTTCATTGTAAATAGACAGTTAAACGGTCATTAATATTTTTTTATATTATTATTACAAAAGAAAATGTAATAGTATTGTCACGATCACCAGCGATCTCCACTGTCAGGGATCGCTGGTTCACACACACACTTCCGTGAACTACAAATCAGCCATGTTTAAGGACTACATTTCCAGCCATACAGCACACACGCACTCCTGTTCCATATGACGACTGCGCACACACTACCGGAGGACTGTCTGAAACTGATTACACACACTACATAAGCAGCACATACACACTCACTCATTGCTGAGTATTGCGATCTGTCGAGTGACAACGTGTTTTCTTTGTTCCCGTTTATCTGTTTTTGATCTTAGCCTTGCTCACCGATTTTCCTTGCCTGCCGCCAGCCTTTTGACCTTATGCCTGTTTACGACTACGATTTTGATGATTTGTTTGCCGTTTTCGCTGCTATACTGACTTTTAATATTAAACTCTGCTCTTGGATCCTCCGTTGTCATCGTCACACCCACCGTAACAAGTGTACATTAGTAAACAGGTTAGCTTATTAAAATGAGGTATTATAAAGAAACAATCAAGTTGTCAAATCTCATTATACGGTTTCTCACTGTATAACTTACACATTCTGAATAAAGAGCAATGAATGAATCTCATTTTGTTTTTTTGTTTTTTTTTATTTCGAGGTGTCACTTCAAATGCACACATCTAACGTTATAATGAAAGCATTCGATTGCTTTCCTAACGTTTTATGCTTATTTAAGACAAAATTAGTTGTGAACAACATCAAGATCGACATCTTTAAATGTTATTATTATTAATTATGTGTATATGTCTGTTCCAACACGCACCAAAACCCAGCATCCACTTTCGCTTCGCTTCAAAATAGGGGAAACGCCTGAAATAGGGGAAAAATGCCTGAAATAGGGAAAAATACCTTTATGGTATGATAACGGGATAGAGCTGTAAAATGCGTGAGAATACCGAAAAAAACAGGAAGGTTGACACGAATGGTTTCTTCTTAATGAGTGTTTCTGCTTATTGGTCTGAGATGGAGTATATGTGTGTGTTTCTGCATGTGTGTGTGTGTGTGTGTTCTTGAGTGGGTGTGGGTCTTTGTGTGTGTTTCTGCATATGTGTGTGTTTCTGCATATGTGTGTGCATCTGTGTTTGTGTGTGTTTCTGCATGTGTTTGTGTGCCAGCCCTCATCTGCAGTGTGTTGAAATCTCCATGGCTACAGACAGACTCACATTCCTGCAGCTGTCCTGCTGGCCGCTGAACACGTTTGCGGGTGAAAGGTGCTTCAGACGCGCTGCTTTAATGTCCAGTTTCATTACACAAACACTTTAGCGCAGGACACATCACACACCCCACACCTGTTTTACTAGAAGACGTCCTCGCCTGTGTGAACAGCGCTTTTCTGAATTTACTGGTAATTTTTCAGATATTTGCCCGAATTGATGTGTGAAAGGGGCTATTGTCTTGTTGGAAGGTAAACCTTCGGCCCAGTCTGAGGTCCTGAAACTCTGGAGAAGGTTTTCATCCGGAATATCCCCCTGTACTTGGCTGCATTCATCTTTCCCTCGATTGCAACCTCGTCCTGTCCCTGCTGCTGAAACACCCCCACAGCATGATGCTCCCACCACCATGCTTCACTGTTGAGGCTGTATTGAACAGGTGATGAGCAGTGCCTTGTTTTCTCCACACATATGGCTTAGATTTAAGGCCAAAAAGTTCTATCTTGGTCTCTTCAGACCAGAGAATCTTATTTCTCACAATTTTAGTAAAGTCCATGCGGGCTTTCATGTGTCTTGCACTGTGTAATTTGCCATGTGTAGTTACATAATTTGATAGGTGCACATTGGCGTCAAGCCCAGGTGGGGTGGGGGCTTTGTGACGGCGAGAAGGCTGTGCTAGACCATACGTGTGTGCTTGATGCAGAAGCTTAAATCCGCCTTAAGACGCAAGTAAGTAATTACTAGGGCTAGACAGAATCTGTTGACATTTTTTGCTATTTCTGTGGAGAACTAAAAAATCAGCTTATATATATATATATATATAATATAACTTAATAACTAAATATATGACATTTTAAAAGGGAAATGCACTAGTGTAAATGTCTAAAAAGTAAGTGTCTAAATCTCAGTATTTAGTCAGAGATGCTGTTTTGTTGCCATGAATGTGTGCCATGACAAGTGCTGGAGCGATACTGGAGTGGGTTTTTCCACCATTAGCACGCTAACAGGAAAAGCTGGAAGCTCAGTTTAGAGGTGTTGTGTCCATCTGCCTATACTGGGTGTGTGTGTCAGTGTTGTTTCAGCCTGTGTGTATGTGTGTCACCTCTAATCCACCACCAAGCCATTGTTTCTTTGAGGTGTGTGTGTGTTTCCTCTGAAAACAGCATGTGGCTCATACCCAAACATGGTGGTGTGAGCGTCAGCCCCTGCGCCTCTTAATCTCTGCTGTGTTTTTCCAAAACTCACTCAGAAACTCATTTTTGGAAAGCTGAAAACAGGCTGGGTAGAGGTGAAGGGGTCGTAAAAATGGTTGATAATGGAGTTTACTGGGTTGCAACTGTTAGGGCATCCGCTTTGTAAAACATATGCTGGAATAGTTGGTGGTTCATTCCACTGTGATGACTCCTGATAAATAAGGCTCGAAAATGAAATTAAATCAAACTTTGACTAGTTTTTAGTTTTAGCAGTGCAGGGTTACGCAGCTGTCTTCCTTCATGGATTGGGTTTAGCAATGTGGGCCTCCAGGTGCAGGACAGCTGCCCCACCAGGAGCAGCAGGACCCCCAGGGGCCCGTTCCTCCACTGTACCATCAGACTTTCATAAATCTGCATTAACCCAGTGCTGATGCCTTTACACGGTCAGATTTACACCAGCTCCAGTGTGTGTACATCAACAATAGTATACTTAGTATAACCAAAGACTCTAGAATACACTAGACATGTCACTCGTATAGTTTTGACAGGGGAAATCTGTAACAGTCAATATGGGGAATAAATCAGCCTACTACTACAGGAGCCAATCATTAATCGCTATAGACCGGCGTTTTTCCAGGGGCTTTTGCGACAGTTTGGTGGTCAACAATCGCACTGGAATCTCAGCGAATAATTGAGACTCCACACACATGAGAAATATATCCACATAAAGCTTGAAATCTCTACACTTGACAACAAATGTTCTCTGGTTTTTTAATCTATGAAACAAATGCGAGGTACAGTCCGTCCCATCAAAACCACATCACATGACAGCAATTACTCAAACGGCCACAAAGTAGTAAATGAAGAGTCACCATCATTTCTGGAGGAGATTCGCCATCAAGACCAAGGTATTGATTACTTCAGAAGAGCAGCGCCGTCAGACAATCATTATCCAGAGGATGAAAATATGTAGAACGGCCATAAATGAGGTTGGTGACGTGATCTTGTTCTTTTCGAGTGCGCATTAGCTTGGGCAACCTGAAATATGCAGATTTTGTTTGATTTGGACGTTTAGAAGCAAAACTTATGAGAAACTTATGACTCAACTTATGTTTAATTTTATTGGTGATTCCAAATCTGTAACGTAATCGTAAGCTTGGCAAACAGTTTTGGAGAATTTGATGTTTCCCCATTCAGACAGCTGAGTGAAATGACTAGCCTTAAAGGGAATTTGGTATATCAGACCTTCTAGTTTTTTTCGCGATTCCCCGATCGCTGAATCCAACGCAGAATCAACAAAAACACGCAAATCTTTCAGATCCTGCGAAATTTTTAAACGCAAAATAATCTCAAAAAAATTTAAATAATCTCATAAAACATCCAATTCCAAACTACATAATCAATTATATTTCAATTTGCAATGACTTGCTTTACACGTGATGTGTTTGAGTGTCTCTCGAAAAATGCATCTCACCTGCACCCTCACAATCCTAACCTTACATGAATTGAGGTTTGGGGGGTCAGTGTGGTGGTTGCAGCCTGTGCAGTAAGCAGACGGGGATGAAGCGCGAGTGATTTACATGTGAAGTCAATTGCAAAGATGCAGTAAGACATCCTGTGACGCAAATTGGGAGAGTGCAAATGAAAGTGTGAGCAAACATCTAACAAATAAATAAATTGAACAGACAGAACAGCAAGCAGCTTACAATGATAGAGATTGGTTCACGGATGATGGCCGCTGGACGTGACCCAATTGAAGGACATTATTTGTGTTCTACATGTATGGCTGATAATATGATGTTGGTCAAATTGATAAATGATTCAGTTTAACTGTTTCCCTGCAGTAAACGAGAGAAAATGCTTTCCGCCATTGTCAAGTTTTAGATGTACTACGGTGGGGGAAACCCTAATGCATGCCCTGAGTGAGGTACATGATGTCAGATGCTCCGGGGAGTGAAATCTGAGAGAAAGTAAGATCGTGGATAAAAATAAGAGTTAAAAACCTTCCTTTGGCTTCATGCCTGCTGTTTTAGATCTTGTCTCGACTAGAGACCAAAATAAAGAAACAGAATTTTTATGATTTGTGTCATTGTGTTAGATTGCACACCTACTGTCAAATAGAAGGGTTCCTAATATGTTAAAAAAGATTTAGATACTGTATATATATTATAAATATATATAATAAAAAAAAATACATATATATATATATATATATATATATAAATATATATTTTTTTTTTTTCGCAAGATTTTATGCAAATTTCTGGAAATTACCACCACAAAATCATTTTTATTGCAAAAAATCATGAAAATCTAGAGGGTCTGATATAGGCATGGGACAATAACCGTTTTCAAGGAATACCGTGGTTTGGAAAAGTCAAGGTTTTAAAACTGCCAACATTTTCTGCTATACCGTTTCTAAGGTACGTGTAAAGCCTGTTTCACACCGTAAGCATTACAGGGCATGTTTTTTTTTTTTTTTTTTTTGCATCCAAATTACTAGTTTAGAGCTTTCATACTCCACGCAGAAACAGCGCGTCAGCACGAGACGTGAGTGTCTCTGAAGCAGCAGTGCTGCAATAGTTTCGGCGCTTGGTCTATTTTTGCCACGCTGCTCAATCTCAATTAAAGTGACAGTGTATTGATAATGACCAAAAACACGTTGAATGATAGTAAAATGTAGCAAATGTACCCTATAAATGTCTCAATAATATCCACTGATTTTTATATATTCAATCAAATGAATTTAAACAAATAAACTCCAACAAATATTTTTTTGGGCCTGAACTACAAAACCAAATAAAATTGCTCAAGTTGCACACTAGTTTGATCATGTATAAATATCATTAGAACTAGTTTGTATAAATATGACTATAACTACAGGCCTATATCATCCTGACAATCAAAAACAAAATGACACAGGCGATTGTCTTCTGACCGAGTGCACCTTAAAAGACATGAATGACACTCCTCAGAGCGTGAGAAGCATACTTTAGAATCTATTTAATTTGTAGAATAAAGAGCTGCAGGTTAAGGAAACAGCTTAGGAAGTTGCCGCGGGCCTTGATGCAGATGAAAAGTAAAAAAAAAAAGTGTTTCTAGATAGACAGGTAACTAGATAGAATAGACAGAGATAGATTGATCTGTGCAGCAGCTGCCAATGAGCTGCGCGCTGCAGACGTAGTCGGTGTAAGACACAGAAATGACAAAGAAATCTGTCATTAAAATTAACGAAGACAGCAGAAGTGATTCACTTAAATTATTTAGCCTGACATGTTTACTGTACTTCTTTAAATGTTTCTCAAAATAAAATATATTGTGATCAATGGTGAAAAAGTTCTTGTTTTTTTATCCAAACATTTAAAAAGATGTTTCAGAGCAGTAAACATAATATTGTCAAACCGTGATATTTTTAACCAAGGTTATCATACATATTTATCATATAAGACATATTTATCTATAGTCTTAAGAGACTTGACTGACTTTAAAATAGGAAATTATTTTCCTATTATTAAGGAGACTAAATGAAATATATGAGTAAATGAGCATTTTTCTGTATTTTGTGCTTCATGTTTTAATTTTTATTATTTATTTCTGCGTTTGAGTTGCATTATGGGATCTTGATCTCTCTTCTGACATCTTTCAAGCTTAAGAAAGTTGTAAAAAGTGACTTTATGAACATGTGTAATAGTCTGCAGTGCTGTATTGTCTGTGTTGTTGTATATTACACTACAGAAACCTAGTAATAAACTGCAGCACATTTTCTGTTATATTACAGACTCATTACTCGAGATATTATCTCTTTATATTATTTAAAACTACTAAAAGTCGATAAAAGTCACTTTGTTAAAGTGTAGAGTTGAATTGTCAACATAAAAGTGGACAGAGCAGAGATCAACATACCATAAGTCAGTTCACAACCGTAAATAAAGCATATATAGTGAAGGGTTACACAGGGAATGTGAGTTTATGGTTATTTAATGCATGCATTAGTGAAGGTAACAGGTTTTTCCTGCAGTAGATTGATAGGTGTTGTTGTTTTATTATTATTGAAAACGCATCCATTTTTTACAATTGTGTTGCTACAAAAATCCCCTTATACATAAACATATGACTCAAATCTGAACAATCCCTCAGTCGCAGGCGCACATGGACACCAGGCTTCCTGTCCTGTCCGAGATCAGCAGGAAGCAGATAAGCTCCCAGTGTGTGTGTGTGTCAGTTACTCTCGTGTGTGTTCTCTGACTCACGTGACCGCACACTGATTCAGGGCTTAGTCTGTGTACAAACAAGCACAAAAACCAACCTGTAAAGAATGTAACCGACCCAGGAAGATGTTTATAAGCGGAAATGTGCCTCTGATGGTAAAAATGGAAATGCGCTGCTGCCCTGGAGAAAAATCAGCTTGACTGCTTACATATTTATGTATTTATAGGGAAAAAGTGAGCTTAGATCTTGATATTGATTGGTCAATTGAGCTATAAATGTGTTTTGCTGAGCGATTAAACGATCATTTGACTGTGTTGTGTGCAGACACATCAGCAAGAATGATACATTTAGTATTTTAAAGAACTGTGAGTTTCATTTAAAGAGGAGCTATTGTGCTAAAATGACGTTTATAAGGGGTTTAAACACAGTTGTGTGTCAGCAGTGTGTGAATATAAGCAGCTTCTAATGGTAAACATTAATTAATTGTATTGATAGAAACAGTCTGCAGAAACACTTTGACATTCTCCATTTTTATGATGTCATAAGAGGGGGAAAGCCCCGCCCACTAGTGACAATCTCTCCCTCATTAGCATATGATGTCAGTTTTATTTTTGAATCTGCCATCAAGCTGACACACAGGCATCTGTAGCTCTGCCCTCTTCTGAAAAGAGCACAATCTCATTTGCATTTAAAGCGACAGCCTAAAAGGGTTTCAGAGTTATAAAACACAATCTATGTGGTATTTTCAGCTGAAATTTGTAACGATATGCAATTATAGTTAGAAATCTAGAACAAGGAACTTTCTGAAGACACTTCATGTGTTTTTTTTTTTCCTGATTGTATAGTTGTATTTTGCACTAAGACTGTCGGAGAATAAAAAGCTGCTATTTTCTAGGCTGAAATAGTCAACTTTGCTAGCGTTAACCCATGCTAAGCAGCAAAGTTTCTTGATTGTTACGCCAGAATGAGTATTTAATTTAGGGGTGCCCAAACTTTTTCTTATAAAGGGCCAAATATACCAAACTGTATATATTAAATTTGCCATGGGTAATTTCTTAATTCTGTAATATTAAAAAATTATATTAAATACATTTAATTGAATCATTTAATTTCACTTGGCTTTTTTGTAGCTTGGCAATAAAACAAGTAAACATGGTTAAGTTAAATTCGAAATAATGATCTCAAAGACATTCGCCCCAACCACCTTCCCATCATTCTCCATTCTCTTTTCAGATGGGCCAATTTTGTCCCGCGTGCCCTACTTTGGGAATTTTTGATATAATTCCTCTAGCTACATTAGAAATAGCAACTTTTCATTTTCTGTTGGTTTTAGTACACAATGTAACTGCAGAAGAGTCGAGCTTTAAATAGGAAAATTATTCAAACTTTTTGAGTGAGATGCTAATGGTCTAATCCGATTCAATGAATTATGCTAAGCTAAGCATAAAAGTGCTCCTGCAAGACTTTGAGATCGGATAAATGGATTCAGAAAATGAGAAAACTCAACTCTTTAACACTAATAGAGCTGTAAAATAAGCAAACGAGCAATTATATTTTATTTATCAAAGGGCCACAAGTGTCAACTCTTTTCCCTCATAAATGCAGAAATGTCCAATCTAATAAACTTAATTTTTATGTTTGTTATGTTTGGTCTGTAGAGAGCAGCTCTTCTCACATTATTACTGTTGGGTTGTGCAGTTTCATTGACTCAATTTCCACAAAGTGTGTTGTAGACTGTAAACTCACATCATCCAAAACGCACGCTTATTTCCCTCATTTACAATATAAAACATGTTCAAAGATTGATTTTTGTCTGATCCCAGAACTCTGCTTAGCAGTTCTGGAGAATATAGACAGATGTTTCAGTATAATGGTAATCTTTGTGAGTTTATATTTGGAGTTTTTACTGCAGACGTCACGCGCGTAATGCTGGAACTGCTCGGGTTTTTCTTTAAAGCACCAGTATTCTACAGTAATCATCAAAACTCTGTATCCTGCAGATCTGCATGGTTCATTTCCAGTGAAACTCAGCTGAAGCGGTCGATCAGGGTTGATGAACGTGAGCCAGAATCTGAGCTTTAAAAAGCCTAAAATACAGTACAATGTGAGAATTCACTGACAGACGGACAGCGAGATTGTAAACTAGCGTCTGTCTGCTGCTAATCGTGACCCTTGAAAAATGTAGAGAAGCCAGAATTTCTCGTCCCTGCAAGTTTTAAAGCGTTCGCTCAGGGTGTGCAGATCCAGATTGAGCTGCTATCGACACCACACACACACACACACACACACACACACACTGTAACCACAATTCAGTTCAGCTTTATTTCTACACTGTAAAACCCAACTTTCGGTTATAACTTTATCAAATGAAATGAGTGCAGTTAACTCAAAATTTACTGAAATTTAGTTCTACTCATTGGAAAAGAGTTTTGAACTCAGTATTGAAGGTAATGAGTTAATTAAATACCTCATTATTTCAACCTAAATGGAGTAAAATTACAGTACTCCTATAGATTAGTTTTTTTAGCAATCGGTTTCCTCAAACGATTTGAGTTGCCTTAACTTATTGGGTTTTACTGTACTCTGTTGGTTTAAGTTCTTGTCATTTATTGGGTTTTATTGTGATTGCTCCGTTTACTTAAATGGATTAAGTTCACAGTACTCATTAGGATTTTTTTCTGAACTTAAATGGTTTGTTGCAGTCAGTTTCCTCAAATGGTTTGAGTTACCTTAACTTGTTTGGGTTTTAAGTGTATAGCATTTTTTTTACTTGTTTTTATTAAGTATACAGCATATTAGAGCATGCAATGGTTGTAAATACATGTAGAGAACAAAAATAAAACATCCTTAGGACATAAAAAAAGGAAAGGAAAAATTTATTATAATATAAAAAAAAAAATAATAATAATAATAAATACTTTAATTAAATAAAAAAAAAATCTGTAGCACTTTTGACCATATAGATTGTGTCAAAGCAGCTTTACATGAATGAAGAAAAGAGAGTAAAACCCTTAATGTTTAAAATAATGGAACATTTCGGTAGTTCAGGCAGGCAGGAGATTATAGTTAAATATTATAGTTGCACAGTAAAAAAATCAGTGAACATTTAACTCCATTTGAGTTTAACTTAACACTCGTTGGGTGTACATACGACTCCCTCCATTTTGGAGTTAAAATAACACTTTCTAAATTGTGAGATTTGTACATTACCCACAGAGTTCATTTTAACACTAAAATATTTTATTCTTACATCAAACTGGAGTGTGTGTGTTACCCTTTAAAGTGTTAATATATTACCTTTTTCCCTATCAATTTGTGTGTGTGCCGGATAACAGTGATCAAATATGTTGAAAATGGTTTGGTATTCAGTAAATGTTCATTAATGTTTTCAGAAAAAAAAAAATCAATACATTCAACTCTTTGCATTTAAAAATGCAACAAGACATGTTTCAAGTTGAAGTAAAACATACTGGTTTGATCACTGTCCGAAAGAACTTTAAGTAAAAAAAAAAACTGGACTTCCCATCACTAATGGGAAACACACTGCATATTGAGTTAAAAGTTTAACACCGGGAAAAAAAAAACGTTTAAATATATGCTCTTTTACACTAGTGGATTAAAATGTACTCCGGTTTTAACACTGAACAACACCAATAAAATCACACTGTATATTTAACACTGGAATTTTTGCTGTGTGGAGTTTCAGTTCCATTTTATAGTAAATATTACTGTTAAAGCTCAGCTCAGTGTAATAGAAATGTCAGTGCTGAAGGCCGATCCATTGAAGAGCAACTCCAGCTTGTGCTCTCAACCAGTTCACAATGCTTTATGAATAACACGACTATCCAATAAGTCAAGGAAGCAAAATGATTGGGTTCCACCGCCAAGATCTTGTCTGTTTTTATACACAAGGTTGTTTGATTGTGTACTGATTAAATGATTAATGCTAATAATATATTCATTCATTCATTTTCTTTTCGGCTTAGTCCCTTTATTAATCTGGGGTCGCCACAGCGGAATGACTACGGACAGTTTAGCTCAACCAATGAAAATTGGCTAATTTCAGTTACTACAGTAGATACGGTTCAGGATCTGCACTAAAATAAATATGTTTACAACTGTCTCCACGTTGGTTATACAATGATATTTATAAGTTAAATATCATTTCACTTTTGACAGTATTCGTAAAGTGAACATACAATTCTAAAATAGTTTGGAGGTGTTGAATTTGAATTTAGCGTCTAAGAAAATTTTACACGGGGATTGCTGTAGCAGAGTAATGTTTTACGACTCTGATGAGTGTTGTTGCAAATGAATCAATAACTATTTCTAGCAAAAAGCTGTCACCCTATATGGAAACTAGACATTTAAAGCTTTCAAATTATGAATAGTCATGATTGCTTTATCTTTAGACTATAATATTATGATTTAAAAATGTAACCGTAAGGGGTCCCACAGTTTGTAGTGTGACATTAAATGTGTTTTAGTCTATTATAAAAACCGTGGTAAATGGTATGCGTGTGGAAGGCTTAGACCTTTCTAATGATATAAATAGTTTGTCATGATTAGATTAGAATTTAAAAGCTACAAACTGATGTAAACTTGCGGGATGGTGATAGTTAATGGGGTTTTAAATAATCCTAACTTAACTAACTGAATGTTTCCTGTGTTTGTTGTGCAGTCACATTGAGAAGATCACCACATGGCACGACCCCAGGAAGAGCATGACCCCCTCGGTGGCCCAGCTGAGTCTCCATAATCAGGTCTCCAACACCGCCAGCATCCAGCAGCGCTCCATGGCCCTCTCTCAACCTAACCTGGGTGAGTGTGAAACACATACAAACATATGCTATTGAAAGACTTGTCGTGGATCCTCCAGTTGTAAGAGCAACAAATAATAACTTGACCTCTAGTTGATCATTTGGAATAGTGGCAGAAGGTGGATTTTTCCCATGAATCATCTGTTGAACTGCATCCCAATCATCACCAATATTGCAGAAGACCTACTGGAACCCGCATGGAGCCAAGATTCTCACAGAAATCAGTCAAGTTTAGTGAAGGAGAAATCATGGTTTGGGGTTACATTCAGTATGGGGGCGTGCGAGAGATCTGCAGAGTGGATAACAACATCAACAGCCTGAAGTATCAAGACGTTTGTGCTGCCCATTACATTACAGACCACAGGAGAGGGCAAATTCTTCAGCAGGATAGAGCTCATTCTAATACTTCAGCCTCCACATTAAAGTTCCTGAAAGCAAAGGAGGTCAAGGTGCTCCAGGATTGGCCAGCCCAGTCACCAGACATGAACATTATTGAACATGTCTGGGGTAAGATGAAGGAGGAGGCATTAAAGATGAACCCAATGAATCTTGATAAACTCTGGGAGTACTGCAAGAACTCATTCTTTGCCATTCCAGATGACTTTATTAATGCGTTATTTGAGTCATTGCCGAGATGTATGGATGCAGTCCTCCAAGCTCATAGAGCTCATCCAAGTCATACACAATATTGATTCTGTTTCCACTGCGGCATGACTTATATTCTATACTGGACATTATTTCTGTTCAGTGATGAGACTTTTGTCTAAGCAGAGTCAGACATTACTGTCCTAATGAAATCATTCAAACTCAAGACATGATCCTATTTTATTGTGGTAAAATAAGCGTAATCTAGAGGCCGTTGCCTTTCATATAAACCACTTCTGATACCAAATGACCTACTAGAAGTCAAGTTATTATTTGTTGTTCCTAAAACTTAGATAAGCAACAAGCAGGGATTGTATTGTGGGCACTTACAATCCATATATACTGCAAGTGCAGGCATTTTTTAGAAATTTAAATCCCTCATGTGTCTGTCAGAGCTACAATTCAGCGACATTTACATTTATCTTGTGGATATTCCTCAGAGATTTAATCATTAGTGATGACATGTAAGTGTATGCTTTTATAATTGGTGTTGGTTCCTTTTAATATTTGCTGGTATGGAAAATCTATTCTACACTTCTGCTGTCTATACTTTGACTTAGCATTTCAATTAATACTGTAATCACACTCAACCTGCAAATTAGAATAGAAGCTGTATAAAAGTTACACTAACATAGATTGTAATGGGTCAAAGAAGCTAAAATTCAGCACAGATCCATAGATTTCACCTTTCTGGCTGTTCTTTTTATGGTAGATTTCTGTATAAGCACAGCTCAGGTGTGTCTCCTCGGCGGTTAGTAATGCTAAATCTCCTTGCACAAGAATTATTTGGCTGTTTGGCTAAAAAAAAAAAAAGAGAAATCACTCTGTGACTTGGCGTTCAGCGGGAATGCTGTGATAAGACGTGAAAGCTTTCAATTGCTAATGAAAACACACATGCTGCATCCCAATTCACCTACTTACACTATTCCATAATAGTATTCACATATCTTTGAGTGTGTAACAGAAGAGTATGCAATACTTTGGGACAAACTACTTGCTCATTAATGGAGTGTTAGTTCGCTCAGTTACAAGCCCTGTCCATCATCTCGACGCGTCATCCACAGTCCTTTCACGTTTTATTGTTTTATTCACTGATCTATATGGAATGACTGGATTGCGTGTGGAGCAACACGGTGGCGCAGTAGTTAGTGCTGTCGCCTCACAGCAAGAAGGTTGCTGGTTCGTGCCTCGGCTGGGTCAGTTGGCATTTCTGTGTGGAGTTTGCATGTTCTCCCCGTGTTCTCGTGGGTTTTCCTCACAGTCCAAAGACATGTGGTATAGGTAGGGGTGGGCGATATGGAAAAAATATCATATCACGATTTTTTCTGGAAAAATCACGATTCACGATTTTTATCACGATTCTTTTTTTAAGTTGATTTTTAAAAACTATTTTGCAAATTACACAGGTACAATACAACTAAAATAATGTCCCAATATTAAAATATACTATTCTGCAAAGGAAGAACATTCAACAAGACTTGCAATTACCATCAAAATGAACATTTAACAAATCTAACAAATCTTTATTAGTCAGATCCTCAGCAACACCTTCAACAACGTAAATGGCTTTTTTTAACAAAGTTAACAAAACTAGTAGTGTTTTGAACTTAATAAATGCATAATAATCTTAATAACCATGAAACCATGATTATTCTTCAGACTACATGATTATACAACCAAAATCTATAATCGCTTCATCCCTGATTGTTATGCAGTTCAAAACAACATATGAATGTGTTTGTAGAAGAAGCCGACTTGAGCAATGCACTGCTTTTGTTGTGCTTTAAAAATACAACATTTGAATGTGTTTGTAAAGAAAGCCACATTGTACACTGCAGTGATGTTATGTAGTTTTAAAGTACAACATATTAACATTTTAATGTTGAAAAGGCCAACGTGGGTGTCTTAAGAAGCAAAATACAGCATATGGGCTCTTATATTGCTGTTGTGTCATCATCACTTATATTGAAAGTCATCTCTGGCCCCTCATTTGGGATGCTTTTCATGCCAACTACGGTCCGTGTTATTTCAGTGACAAATGTCGTGAGCGCAGTCTTACGGGGCGAGATCACATTTATGTACAGTAATACGAGCAAGCGGGTCTCCGCTTGCGCGCCTTTTTCCTCCGTTCGTGCACACAACTTCTTGCGCCCTCAAATAAACGCTACTGAAGTGTGATTTAGTGCTTTAATGTAACGCGTATGTCTCCAACATTTATAAGATTTGCTAGGAATATTTACGAATGTCTTCAATAAACCTACAGAGCGGCATTAATGCGTCCTGAAGTAAAGTGAAACGGCTATAAACTCCAGCAAGAGAAAGTCATTGTATGCAGAAGCGTAGAGCTTTATCTGTAAAGTATATTTATGGAAACTGTTCATCTTAACTGAAAGCTGCGCCTGTATGCTGGCCTCGCGCATCGCGCAGCCCTGTCAGCATGTAACCATAAAGGGTTAAACAAATGACGCACAGCACTATGGTTACTCAAAAGTTGCCGCTGATATAAGTCACTTACCTTTGAATACGTTTTGGTGCGATTATAACCTGCTATTGAAAAAAACAACAACGACAGACGACTGAATGTTTTGAATGAGAAGCAGTAATAGCCGTGGCGGGATGAATTTAGGTGTGGCGCCCGTCATGGAAGAATGAATGTCGCGGAAGCACTGCACTATATACTGTATGGCGATACAACGATTTTTCTGAAAAAGTGGATCGTGCAGTAATTATTGTCGTCCGCGATTAAATATCGTATTATCGCACAGCCCTAGGTATAGGTGTATTGGGTAGGCTAAATTGTCCATAGTGTGTGTGTGAATGAGGATGTATGGATCTCTCCCAGAGATGGGTTGCAACTGGAAGGGCATCCGCTGCATAAAACAAATGCTGGATAAGTTGGTGGTTCATTCCGCTGTGGCGACTCCGGATTAATAAAGGGACTAAGCCAAAAAGAAAATGAATGAATGAATGAATGGATTGCGTCTTGCATTCTAAACAAGCAGCAACCTTCAGCTCTACCTCATGAATTTAATACGGAAGTAACTGAAACTGCAATTCCTCGAAATTCTGCTAGTCCTAGCTCCATAATAGAGCACCGTTCAATGTTAAAATGGCCGACTTAACAGCAGATAAAAAGGTGTTTACAACGTGGCACAAAGAACGATTTTGGTGTGTGTAGCTAATGTTACCCTTCATGACAAGTGTGAGGGGGTGATTTTTTTTTAACTCATCCGTTTCGTGTAAATTAGGTTATATTAAGTCTGCATAATTAGGGCGTGGCTACTTAAGTGACAGCTAGGTCTCGCTGTTGACCATCACCTCAGCTGATTCCAGCTGATTAGCCGCTGAACTCGCCATATACAACGTGTTTTTGTATTGTTTTATGTGGC
>CAIGQQ010033438.1:1256432-1271851 GCA_903798035.1 Danio albolineatus
TTATTCATTAGATACTAGTGCTTATTCATTAGATACTAGTGCTTATTAATTAGATACTAGTGCTTATTCAGTAGATACTAGTGGTTATTAGATAGTGATCATTCATTAGACACTAGTGCTTATTCATTAGTGCTAGTGCTTATTCATTAGACACAAGTGTTTGTTAATTAGATACTAGTGCTTGTTAATTAGACACTAGTGCTCATTCATTAGATACTAGTGCTTTCTAATAACATTTTTAATAATGATTTCCCACATTAAATACTATACTAGTTTTGGTAAGTAATGTATTGTTTTTAAAACATAAAGTACTGGTAATTTGTGGTAATTATAGTTGTATAACTATATAAGTATAACTTAATAATTAATTGTGTGTGTGTGTGTGTACATATATATATATGTGTGTGTGTGTGTGTGTACATATATATATATATGTGTGTGTGTGTGTGTGTGTACATATATATATGTGTGTGTGTGTGTGTGTGTGTGTGTGTGTAAAATATATTGCTAACTGTTGCTACAGTTTAGTAAAAGATAGTCGTTTAAATCACTTTATAACTACATTAATTTTATATAATTATCTATAGTAATTCATTTTAATGAGACACATTATTGTTTGTTTTTTATATTTTACTACAAGACGATTTTAACCAAGTATAACAATATTAAGATCCTGAATTACTTTTTACACTTTATCCTACATTTAGACAGTCTGTTGTTTTCTTTGTGTATATGGATATGTGAATAAAGTTAAGTGTTTAACCTATTATTTTTATTTACATAATTTGAGAAACTGCAGAGATGTTAAAATGATCGTTACAATATAACAATAAAATAATGACTGAAATGGCAATCGCCATGTTTGTGAAATACAGTAGATGGCGATAATGCACCTAGAGAGTTAGTTTACCATATATGGTTTGACTAGATTGTGTGTGCTAGATTGGGTGTGCCTGAAACGTGTGTGGTTCTGCAGGCCTGCGGCTGGATATTATTGGAGCATAGAAGCTTGCGACACAGTTTGCGAGTGATCATTGAACGACAGATTTGGGAAACGCTGAATAAACGAACCATGTTTGTAACGATGCAACTTGCAACCTTAGTTGGCTAATGATGGTTTTCAGAAACATACCTCTGGTTGGGAGACAACATGGGAAGCTAGCTTGCTGCCGGAGGTGGTGTTAGTGAGAACAGCAGGTGGCCTGTGTGGGTCCTATCGCCCCAGTATAGTGAAGGGGACTCTATAATGTCAGTGAGCGCCGTCTTTCGAATGAGACAATAAACCATTCTGTGGTTGTTAAAAATCCCAGGATGTCCTTGAAAAAAAGAGAGTAGGGGTTTAACCCCAGTCGTCGTGTCATCCAGGTGGATACTGCACACTGGTGGTGGATGAGGAGATCCCCCCCAATGTGTAAAATGCGCTGAGTGTCCAGAAAAGCGCTATATAAATGTAAGGCATTATTATTATTTTTATCAATGTAAAGTTAATGCTTAACAGACAGGGAATTAACTATTTGCTAATGCTTAATAGATGATTCATAGTGTGTAGTTATCATAAAGTGTTACAGAAACATTTAATGTGGGAATAGTATTATAATTACTGCTGATACTGTCAGGTGTTTTCTGTGAAACTTTTCCCTGTCACTTTACAGGTTTAGGCATAAAGTCTAATCAGTAATAACGCATCATTTACGTGCTCCACAGAGCATGAAGTTAATCATTCCTGTGTGAAGATGAGAGCTGTTAAACCTATAAACCCAACATTTAAATAGCATCCCCCTCCATAAAAACCCTGATAACACATCAACACATGGAACAACAAACATTTACACTACCCATAAAGCCGTCTCCCGGTTCCTCGGATATGATAACGTTGCGTAAAAACAATGATACAGTTTCAGGTCACGTGCCATCTTTGCATATTTATTAGCCAAGCTGACGCAGATCATCTTCAGGTGCATATAGACATCTGATATATGCAAATGACATACAGTATATGACATATATAGACTATTAAATATGATTTATTCTATTTATTAATATATTAATATATGATTCCATATTTTGTGAGTGTTTTCAGTTCATTTACAGTTGTGAGCTGCATTATGGGATGTTGATCTCTGCTCTGTCCACTTTTGATGTTGAAAATTCAACTCTACAGTTTAACAAAGTGAATTTTATCGACATTTCAGGGGTTTGAAATATTATAAAGAGATAATATCTAGAGAAATATGTCTGTAATATAGCAGAAAATGTGCTGTCAGCTTGTTACAAGGTTTCTGTAGCGTACAATACATCACCAACACAGACAATATAGCACTGCAGACTATTGCAAATGTTCATAAAAGTAACTTTTTACAACTTTTTCAAGGTTAAGTGATGCCAGAAGAGAGATCAAAATCCCATAATGCAACTCAATACATTAAATAAATGGGAAAAAATAACAATACAAAGCACAAAATACAGAAAACTGCTAATTTATGGGTATTTGTTTACAGTGTATGTCTAAATACATTAATATAGTTATATATGTGTCTGGATATACACATATATATTATATCCTATCATATAAGTTAATATTTTTGCAATATTTGTTGCATACATGACATATTTCACATATGTAAAACTACTAAGTCATGTAACTTGCATATATTTGCATATGCAGATGTCTATATGGAGGCAGGACAGCTGTTGTTTATGAAGTAACCCAAGGAAGACCTCCAGTGTCCCGGGTCAGTGTCGCTCCGTCCAGCTGCGTCCTGTTTTCTCACAAAATACATATATATATTAAACCAAAATCTCGCTGACTGAGATGGAAAGATCCAAGCATACAACAAGGACAGAAAAGTGTGTTTGTTTTAGTCGTATTCAAGAGTTTATTAAGCCTCAAATATCCCTTTAAGTATTTCAACCAATTTCCTGAGATAAAATACAACTTATATTATCTTTATATCAAAATTATCCATTTGCACGTTCCCTTCCATCCTTTAAAAAAAGAGACTAAATACTTGTACGAAAATAACATTCTCTTTCAGTCGGAATAAATATCAATATTAGGTTTAATATGTATCAGCATACGTATATCAATATAATAGTTCATACAAATCTGTATGCATAGCTATATAACAGTATATAACAATAAACGTCGCCTTCATATAACGATAGATCTGTTGCCTTCATAAGCCATCAGCCGTCAGGCGAATGGATGTTTCATGCAGAAAAACAGGGAAGAAAACAGCATCCGTCTGAACAGGAGGAGATAAATAACAATCATGAGGTGAAAATGTTGACAATTACAGATATTGATGGATGTACTGAAGAATCAATGATCCGAGTCCAGTCCGAGAGGTTTTTCTTTATTCCTGTGGGTGGGAAAAAATGGGAAAAAGCTTTAGTGCGTTGCAATTAATTTAAATTAGTAGTGTTTTGTATTGTTTGTCATGTTTTTATTTGTTATTTATGTTAATTTCTGCTTTTGTGTTGCATTATGTTATCTTGGTCTTTCCTTTAACAACGTTTAACCTTGGAAAGTAGTACAAAGTGAGGTCACACTTTATTTTGATGGTCCATTTGTTGAATTTAAGTTACAAACTAATTAGTTTGCAACTAATTCTCATTAGATTATAAGTAGACTGTTAGGTTGGTGTTAGGGGTAGGGTTAGTGTAAGTTGACATGTACTTTTAAAGTTTCTTATAGTCAGTTAAATGTCTGTTGAATGTCAGTATCAACAGATATTAAGTAGACAGTCTACTAATACTCAAATGGACCATCGAAATAAAGTGTTACCCAAAGTGACTTTTACGACCAGTTTGAATAGTGTACAGTCAGATAATGTCTGTGTTGGTGTTGTATATTATGCTACAAAACCCTTATAATAAACCGCAAGTACATTTTCTTGTCATTTCACCAGTGGTGTTGAGAGTACTGAAAAATCATACTCTAGTAAAAGTACTTGCCTAAAAATGTAGTGCAAGTAGAGTAAAAGTATCTGTTGTAAATATTACTCAAAGTAGAGTAAAAAGTAGCCCTTTCAAAAGTACCCAAGAGTAGTGAGTAGTGAATATTACGCTGTAAAAAGCTGATGATTTACATGTCATTTGTGGATGTGTGTAAACGTAACATTCTGTAGTGCATCTAGTATCAGCCCAGCAGGTACACAACGCCGTAAGACGTTAATAATAGGTTAGATTTAGATTTAAATTCAATGTGTAGCCAGCGTCTAAGGATTTAGGATGTTAGAAAGCTACCTAAAACCAACGTTGAGCCAACGTCTTAAACCAGCGTCACATTGACATCAAATACTGACATTTATGCGTCAGGTATGGCAACCAAAATCCAACATCTGATAGATGTCATAGTGGAAACGTCCACACAACGTCAAGCTGTAACATCATTAGACATTGATACTTGGTTGATTTTAGGTTGGACAATGGACATTGACATCGGCCTGACGTTGGGTTCTGATATCAACCAGATTTTCATTTCCAAACAAAATGCCCCTATGACATTGGGGTAAAACGTTCGTCTGACGTCATGTTGAGATCATGTGCCTGATGGGTGTTTAAGGCCATTCCGGACATCATACAGTAAACACCCATCATCTTCTCATCAGTGACTTGCACCTAACTACTCTCTGGGTCAATGCGTGTAAAGATTTTGGACATCTACTGTACTTTTAATGCTTTCAGACGGTTTGCTGTAATTTTAAATGACCTTGTCTTGAGGTAGTTCATTGATTATTTTAATCCCCATAGACAAGAATAAATAGAGACTCCAGGTTGAAGAAAAGTAATGGAGTAAAAGTACCGATACTGCACTAATAATGTACTCAAGGGAAAGTAAAAGTACACATTTCTGAAACTACTTAGTAAATTACAATTCCTGAGAAAAACTACTCGATTACAGTAGTTTGAGTATTTGTAGTTTGTTACTTTACACCACTGCATTTTACAGATTTATTTCTCTACATATTATTTCTTATACATTACATTATTATTTAACTCCTAAAATGTCGATAAAAGTCACTTTGATAAACTGTTGAGTTGAATTTACAACATCAAAAGTGGACAGAGCAGGGATCAACATCCCATAATGCAATTCGCAACCGTAAATGAACACTTTTTTAGTGTTGTTCACATTTGATCAAATTAGCGGTGAATTTATGTGAATTTGTACAATATTATCAATCCATGCTAAAGCAAAAAAAAAAAACTTTAATAAAAAATAAGTAAATAAAATTGTACGTTAATGTTGTCTAAACATTGTCTAAACTTAAATTTGCCACTAATTCTCTATGATGTCTAATAGTTTGGATAACGTGAATGGTTCTGGTTCTTGATTCTGATTGGTGGTAGATAAAGTCTCTACACCAGACGTGTCTCTCCTATATTTTTGAATAGGGAAAAGTGTAACAGTAAATATGGCGAAAGAAGCCCCGCCTTCTAGTACAGCAGCCAATCATAAATTGCTATAGACTGATGAGTCTCCAGGGGAGGGGCTCTGTGCAGACGTGTGTTTAAGACAGTTTCTGCAGCTTCATTATGAATCCTTCACAAACACACCCGAATCCTAGCCAATACTTGCGCCACCTACATAAGAAATATATTCACATAAAGCTTGAAATCTCTACTGATGAACCAACTACACTGTAATCCGTATGAAACGAATGTGAGGTACAGTCAGTCCTGTCAAACTCACAGCAACTACACAAACCCCCGCAAACTTGTAAATAAAGAGTCTCTGTCGTTTCTGGAGGAGATCAGCCATCAAGAACAAGTTGTTAATTATTTCAGAATTATTTCGGACGAAAGTCT
Source organism: Danio albolineatus (assembly GCA_903798035.1). Taxonomy (NCBI): domain Eukaryota; kingdom Metazoa; phylum Chordata; class Actinopteri; order Cypriniformes; family Danionidae; genus Danio; species Danio albolineatus. The sequence goes on from CAIGQQ010033438.1 coordinate 1,262,247, forward strand.
GCTATCTGTTTTAAATTCAATGTAAACCACAGCTTCTTGGGGTTTATGGCTTTATTTTATTATTATCATACTCCAAGTACCAGAACTTTTTATTTTATTAGCTATTTTTGCATTTTCGCAGATTCCGTGCATAATTTGCACCTTATTTTTATATGGTTTTTGTACTTGATTGTCTTTTCATTTTCTGTTTTTTTTATTGACTAATTTAGCAATGACGTAGAGCAACCTTGAGTTTTACGAAAGGTGCATTGAAATAAAATGCATTATTATTGTTACTATTATTTATATTTAGAATTATTGCTATTTATTATTTTTTTCATTATTGTTGTTTTTATTAATTTTCATAATCACTCTGGACGCCTTGCACCGAGCACACTTCCTGTTTGAACTGTTACCATCTGGCCGGCGCTACAGAGCACCGAGCACAAAAACAGCCAGACACAGGAAAATTTTCTTTCTACGGGCCATCTATCTCATGAACAGTTCAATATTTTCCTATTGTGCAATAAACATGCAATACTTTCTCATACGCACTTGTACACAGCACCTTATAACAATATACAATGCAATACTTCTTACGCATTTGTACACAGCACCTTATAAACTGTATATTTATAACAAATCTGTACATACATTTCAACATCCAGATCTTTTTGGACTGACTGCATCTCTGTTTAATGTCTATCTTTTTTTTTCATATTTATTTTGTGTTGTCACTTGTCACTTTATGTACACTGGAAGCTTCTGTAGCCAAAGCAAATTCCCCGTGTGAAAAGCACACTTGGCAATAAAACTGAATCTGATTCTGGTTCTGATAATAATAATACTAATGTTGTTCTTCTTTATTATTGTTATTATTGTTTTCTAATATAATTATTATTAGAGAATCTCATTCTCATTTAATGTAGACTTATCATTAAACAGGTAATATTTTTAACGTCGATCTGTAAGCATCAGTAATACAGTGTTTACAGTGGTATATAGTGTTTATGCAGTACCTTGCAGCAGCCGCAGCAGTCTCCGCAGATGGTGCCAATCAGTCCGTTAATCACCTGGAAAGCACACAGTCCGATCTGGACAATCCCAGTGATCAGCAGGATGGAGAACAGCGTAAGATGCCAGGTGACGATATCTTTGGGTTCCTCACACTGGGCCCACAGCGTACTGTTCGACAGGTAGTCTCTGAAGGAGCAAAAACACAACCATTACATCACATTTCAGATATACACCATGTTGCATATTACGCTACAAAAACCTTAAACCGCCAGCACATTTTCTGTTATTTATTTATCTACGTATTATTTCTTATACATTATATTATCATTTTAAACTACCAGTCTCTAGTGGTAAAAATTAATTAACTCAATTGTTTAGAATCAGACTTGATAGAAACAGTCTGCAGAAACACTTTGATTGACATTCTCCCTTTGTATGATGTCATCAGAGGGGGTAAGCCCCGCCCACTAATAACAATCTCTCCCTCATTAGCATAGGACATTAGTTTTGTTTTCGAATCTGCCACTATGCTGACACACATGCATCTGTAGCTCCGCCCTCTCTTAAAAGAGCACAATCTCGTTTGCATTTAAAGCGACAGTCACCAAAACACCCCCAATTTAGATTTATTTGAGGGTCAGTAAAAAAACACACACCCGTCAGTGAATGGGTAAGTGGCGTTAGGACTGCCGGTTAAGAAACACTTGGGTCCTTTATTTAGAGCCACACAGGCCACAATGACGGAGTAACCGGCGCCCACCGCTCCCGTCGCTGCAAACAGAATCGAGCTGAACATCTGCAGGAGAGAGGAAACAAATGTTAAAGTGGACACAAAACAAACATAATGCAATAAATGCAGGGAGTGGATAGGTAAAAAATTTAAGCAATTATTTTATACAATGGAGCATTGGAACTTGTTGAATTCGTACAAAAAATGCACAAAGACTATTTAACTAAATCTTAAAATGGAAACAAGTTGAAAGAAATGGTGTTCAAACAATTACAAAGAACTATCAAGCAAAACATTGAATTGTGCAACACGTAACTATTTTACACATTGGGGAATTCAAATTTGTCGACATATAAAAAAGGGCAGAAGACTTTACCTGAACATTGAAGTGGAAACAAAATATTACAGTGTTAAAAAAATTACAAGGCATTGTCGAGTTGAATTACATGTAACTATTTTACACATTGGAAAGTTCGAATTTGTCAAATTCGTACAAAAAAAATCTACAAAAAGACTTTTAACACTAAACGTTAAAGTGATAACAAAACTGAGAAAATGGTTTTGATTACAAGGAATTGTCAACTAAAAAACACTGAATTACACCTAACAATTTTTCCGCATTGGAGAATTTGAATTTATAGAATTCGTTCGAAATACGCAAACATTTTCTGACTAAACATTAAAATGGATACAAAATAAAGAAATTTTTCAAACAATTAGAAAAGAATTGTCAAGTAACACATTGAATTGCACAAAATGTAACCCTTTTACATGTTGTTGAATTTACATTTGTCGAATTCTTAAAAAAAATGCATGAAGACCTTTTAACGAAACATTAAAATGAAAATCAAACGAAGAAAACAAGTAACACGTTCATTCATTCATTCATTTTCTTTTCGGCTTAGTCCATTTATTAATCCGGGGTCGCCACAGCGGAATGAACCGCCAACTTATCCAGCATTTGTTTTACGCAGCGGATGCCCTTATCTCTGGGAAAAGTAACACGTTGAATTACACATAATTATTTTACACAATGGAGAATTCAAATTTGTCGAATTCTGACAAAAAAAATGCGAAGACTATTTAACTAAATAATAAAGTGATAACAAATCTGAGAAAATGTTGAAAATGTTGATGTTAACTAAAACAATAAATCACACGTAACTATTTTTCTGTATTAGGGAACTCGAATTTGTGGAATTCGTTCAAAAAATGCAAAGACTTTCTAACTAAACATTAAAGTAGAAACAAAACGAAGATGACGGTCTTGAAACAATTACAGGGAGATAAGTAAAACATTGAAATACACATATTGTTTTAGGCCTTGGGGAATTCGAATTTGTCGAATTCGTACAAAAAAACGAGAATACTTCTTAACCTTAAATTGGAAACAAAAATGAGGAAAACAGTGTTCACACAATTACAAAAAATTGTTAAGTAAAACATCGAAACACACGTAACTATTTTACACATTGTGGTATTTGAATTTGTCGATGTTATACAAAAAAGCCAGAAGACTGAACATTAATGTGGAAACAAAATTAACATTATATTTTCTAATTTCTACACAACAGCATGAAGACCTTTAAACGGAACATTAAAATGAAAATAAAACAAATAAAACATAGTGTTCAAACAATTACAAAGGATTTTCAAGTAACACTTTTAATTACGCATAACTATTTTACACATCGGAGAATTCGAATTTGTCGAATTCGTACAAAAAATGCACAAAGACCTTTTACCTAAACGTTAAAATGATAACAAAACAAAGAAAATAATGTTGAAATAATTACAAGGAAGTGTCAAGTAAAACATTGAACCACACATAATTATTTCCACCCGGAAATGACTTTTCCCTGACATTGTCTGACATTGGGGAATTGGGTTCGGTATAACGCAACTGTCACAATCACCAGCAATCTAATCATGCAGATCGCTGGTAAACACGCAGATCGCTAAAGAACTACAACTCCGCCATTATATGGACTACATATTCAGTCATGTAGTCCATATGTAGTCCCCCCCCCCCCCACACACCTGTTCCAGATCACAATTAATTACACACAGCCAGAGAATCATTCTGTACTGTGAACTTTACGATGCGTTTTTCTTGCCTTGCAGTGTTAGACCCTTGTCTTGTTTTATTGTTTATTCCTGTCTGCTGCCTGTCTTTTTGACCACCCGCCTGTTATTTGAGCACTTATCTGGATTTGCCTGTATGTACTTGTTTGACCCTGCTGACCGTTGCTTGCCTGACCATTCTTGTTAATAAACCTGCATTTGGATCCACACCTCCGTTGTCAGCGTCCCTTCACATTACACCAACACATGGGTCAAATACAGACAAACCAAATCGTGGCTTAAAAAGTAACTTAAACACAACGCAATCCAGCTTTTTTATATAGTTTGTTCAAATAACTAAAAGGTGATAAAATATGGGTGTATTTACAATAATCTTCACTATCATCATGTTCCACAGTTAGTCTTTCTGTATTTACTCATATTTTACATCGCTAGATTATTAATTTCAAATTGCTCACATTACACTCAAACAATGCTGGGTTGTTATAACACAAAGTTAGATCTTTAGTAAAATCTTCCATTAAAAAAAAAACATAAAAAAACAACCCAACCTCTAGGTTTGTCCATATTTTACCCAATTGTTTAGAGTTTCATGGTACTTATAAACAAAGTCTTGCAAAAATCAATTTAAAAAATAACACAAAGACATTGCAAATATTTTCCCGCCAAAATTATTTCCACTCAAATATTTCCCGCTAAATTCTTTATTGTCAAAATATTTCCAGACAAAATTTTTTGCTCTTAAATATTTCCTGCCGAAATATTTTCCAGCTAAAATATTTCCTGTTAAAATATTTATCCTCAAAATATTTCCCGCTAAAATATTTCCCTGCATAAACATTTCCTGACAGAAATAATTTCCCGCTAAAATATTTACATGCAAATTCACTTCTTATACACAAGATATTGAGTTACTTTTCCAGCTAAACTATTTCCTGTTAAAATATTTATCCTCAAAATATTTCCCGACAAAATATTTCCCGCTAAAATATTTCCCTGCTTAAACATTTCCTGACAGAAATAATTTCCCGCTAAAATATTTCTCGGCAAAACATTTCCCGCATTTTTTGGTGTCAAATCTGGGACGTCATGAGTGAAGTGGTGTGATTATGTGGAGGAGCGCTGTGGAAATGTCATTGGTGATCCTCGTTTTTTGTTTATGTTTATCTCACCGCAAATCGTTTCCCGCAGCTCTCATTCCCACAGCAGCCGCAGCAGTCGTTGTTCTTCAAGCCCAGGAAAACCAGAGCAGGGAAAATCATCTGAACAAACACAACATCAACATAACATTACTTCAAGATCTGAAAAAAGCCATGATGTTACTTTAAATCATATGAATCAGTTTAAACTGATGTATTTGTTTATCATACAAAGTTCAGCTTAATATTTTAGTCGGTTTGACCGATGTTAGTTAAAAAGTCTGGACGAGTTCTGTTCATTCAGATAAAACATTTTAGGCAGTAAGTTTTTTTAGTTTTTTTTTTTTAAGTAAAAATAGGTACAGTTTTATTATAAAAGCCAACCTGAATGGAACAAAAATTGTACAAATTTACATGCAAATCCACTTCTTATACACAAGATACTGAGTAACTTTAAACACTTCATGGTAAAAAAAACATATATAAATGTATTCTTACATAAAGTTTTAGACTTGTTTCTAGACCAATGTTCCTATCATACAACCGGCACAATAAGGCACAAGATGTGTTTGGTGTGATTTGTTGCTATTTTCAGACCAGCACAACAGTAATTCGCACCACTTTGTGGACTCATGGGTGTGCTGGTCCATAAAGGATGTCTGTTAAGGCGCATTGTTGGAGTGTTGCTATTTTGAGGAACTGAAGTAGACCGCGCTATTGACCAACTGAAAGCTGCTCTAAAGTCTAGCGCAGAGGATGAACAGCAACACACAAATATCTTCACAGATGAAAACAGTTAAAGGATTAAAATGTTAAAAACACCACTGCCTCCATGCCTTTTTCACCTCGGGGGGCTTTTTCAGTTCATTCATGACAGTCTGCATCAGTATAATGTTATTATTATTATTAGCAGTATTATTTATTATCTGCATATTTATATTAGTTTTAATAAACACAAGTGTAGATTTGTTTTCCTGTGGGGTTTTGGAGACGTCTGCATCACCATATGGGGCATAAGAACAGGACGTGTGTTTGATATAACTCAGTTGTTTGAGCACACTTCATTATTATTGTTCATTTATTCCTTTGCTGGAGATTAGAGCTGAATTTAGAAATAGTTTTGAACAAATCTTTGCTCTTAACAAAGGAGATTAAATATGTGGGCTAATAGATGTGTTCAGTGGAGTGAGATTCCACCATTTCCTTACTCTACCAATGCAAAGGAGAAAGGTAAAGAGTAAAAGTAAAGTAAAGAGAAAGTAAAGAGGCTGAATGGAGGAGGCTCTTTCTTTATCCTCGCGCTGCAGATGCTGTTTAACTGTTTTCTCACTAGTGAAGCGTTCAGTTTTTACACTTACAAAGTCGCCATGTAAATAGCAAATGCATCATGGAGTGACGCAACTGACTCTTAAAGGGAATGAGAGACGAGACTCTGAACAAGCACATCCCTGTTAGACGGGTGCCAGGTGCAGAGCGAATTTACCCATCCTTAAAATAGCAAAAGCGGATTCAGACACACCATTAATGCTTTTGTGCCACAAGCTTTAGACTCAGCGCATAGATCATTAAAGTAGAGCTGCATTTTTTAGACATGCAAAACATACTGTCTTGTTTTTGGAAAAAAAGTTGTCAAAATTATGTTGAAATTTTTTTTTTTTCTGAAAATAAGCAAAATTGTGCCAACAGAGTAAGCTAAATAATCATGTTTTCAAATGATATTGGTTACATTTGCTTTCCCAGGCGCCACGGTGGCGTAGTGAGTAGCACATTCGCCTCACAGCAAGAAGGTCGCTGGTTCGAGCCTCGGCTGGGTCAGTTGGCATTTCTGTGTGGAGTTTGCATGTTCTCCCCGTGGTTGCGTGGGTTTCCTCCGGGTGCTCCGGTTTCCCCCACAAGTCGAAAGATATGCGGTACAGGTGAATTGGGTAAGCTAAATTGTCCGTAGTGTATGACTGTGAATGTGTGTATGGATGTTTCCCAGAGATGGATTGTGGCTATAAGGGCATCCGCTGCGTAAAACAAATGCTGGATAAGTTGGCGGATCATTCCGCTGTGGCGACCCCGGATTAATAAAGGGACTAAGCTGACAAGAAAATGAATGAATGACATTTGCTTTCCCTATTGGCATAATCCCCTATAGGATTATTTTGTTTGTTTTAAGGTTTGTTTTAAGGTACTTCAATATTTTGTACTCGTCTCGAAAATGCTTCTTGATTTAAGAGTGTTTAGATATTTGGACTACTATTTAGAAACAAGACAAAATCAGTTTTTTTAGAAGTGTTATCAGAGGAAACAGTAAAAACACTGCAAAAAATTTCCATTTTTTGTTTACTAATGCTTTTTTTGTATCTTGTTGCAAATTCAAATATCTAAAATTTCATAAATCTAAATCGAAAGAAATAATAACGTGAGAAAAACAAGCAATAATCTCGTTTTTGCCTATTATTAAGGATATTTAGTTTGTTTTACAGCAAAACTCACTACATTGTTTCTGAAAGCAACACAATGTTTTTTGCTTGTCTAGAAAATGCGTCTTGATTTAAGTATGTTTAGATATAGAAAGAAGACAAAATCTCTTTTTGTAGTGTGGAAACACTTAAAACGAATACACCAAAAAATGCTTTTGTTGTTTATTTATTCATTCATTCATTCATTTTCTTGTCGGCTTAGTCCCTTTATTAATCCGGGGTCGCCACAGCGGAATCAACTTATTCCAACTTAACCAACTTATCCAGCATATTTTTTACCCAGCAGATGCCCTTCCATTCACCTGTACCACCTGTACCACTTGTGGGGGAAACCGGAGCACCCGGAGGAAACCCATGCAACCACGGGGAAAACATGCAAACTCCACACAGAAATGCCAACTGACCCAGCCGAGGCTCGAACCAGCAACCTTCTTGCTGTGAGGCGAACGTGCTACTCACTACGCCACTGTGGCACCCGTTGTTTATGTAATTATAGTTTTTTTAATAAAGTGAGTTTTTTCTTAAAACAAGCACGATAATCTGCCAATGGGGTGAGTTAAATAATCCTAGTTCAGAGCAAAAACAAGATTCTCGAACTTATTTTAATAAAAAAAAAAAAATCACTTATTTTTGACTCATTATTCACAAAAACAACACAATGTTTTGTACTTATCTATACAAATCTCCCTGATTTAAGAATTAGTAGATAGGACTAGAAACGAGACAAAAACTTTAGGTATGAAACACATTAGCAGTGCATCAGAGTTTTTCAGTGTTAATAATATAAAAAAAAAAATAATAATAATAATAATAATAATAATTGTTGTTATTATAATAATAATAATAATAATAATAATAATAATAATAATAATAATGGTGGTTCATTCCGCTGTGGCGACCCCGGATTAATAAAGGGACTAAGCCGAAAAGAAAATGAATGAATGAATGAATAATAATAATATTAATAATAATAATAATAATAATAATAATAATAGAAATAATAATAATAATAGAAAATATAAAAGTATTTATTTTCCCTATTGTTGGAATGATTTCAGAAAAAAATCAAAGGTCAAACACAAAGGTTTTGCTGTTAAGATTTAGGGTCATTTTTTTTTATCCGTAAGTCAAACAGGAGGATTAAAATCTTGGTTTCACCATCCCAAATCCACAAGTGCACAGTGAATGTGAAGATCTTTACATTGTAAAAAAATGCTTTTCTTTCTTCCTTGTGTTTTTAGCCCAAATATCGAAACGAGCAGAAAATATTGTGTTGTTTTCAGAAATAATGAGTCAAATATAGTGAGTTTTTCCTTAAAACAAGCCCAATAATCTTTAAAATTCAATAATTAAATCAATAATTATTAAAAACTAATAAATAGCATATAATAATAATAATACGAATAATAATAATAATAATAATAATAATAATAATAATAATAATAATAATAATGTTGTTGTTGCTGTTCTGTGTTTTGTTTTCCTCACCAGCACTCCAGATCCCAGAATTCCCCCCAGGTAAAAGACTTCATTGGTGATGTCTTCGCTCTGGTCGGCCACTTTCCCGCTGGGGAAAAAGAGCAGGATGTTGCAGAGGACGCAGATGATGGCCAGCGGGATGAGCGTGATGCCCAGACACTTGGCGAAATTTCCAGAGCACATGATTGAGTCTCTGCTGGGGAGAAAAAATACAGTCCGACGGGAGGAGAGTTTGTTCGGCTGTGCTGGAGCAGGTGAGCGGATGCAGGATTTTATACCTGCTGTCTGTAAATGAGTAACTACACTGACACTATCGGCTATCAGTGCGTCACGCCGGCCTCACCCTAACATGAGGATCTTTATGACTACACTGAGAAAAAATGACTTTCTTTCTTTTTTGTCTCGTTACTAGACCAAATATTTAGAAATTCCTGAATCAAGAAGTATTTTTAGACAAGTACTTCAAGTTTTTGTCTCATCCTAAATTTTGTTAATCTTTATGACTTTGCTGAAAAAATGCCTTTCTTACTTAGATTAGTCTTGTTTCTAGTCTAAATATGTAGAAATTCTTAGTGTCTCAAAGTTGGGGAGAGAACTTGGAAGCGGGAGAGTTTCAATAGATCTAATGTATGTTTTGCTTTATGGGTTTAGAGCATGTGTTAGAAAGAAAGAAAGAAAGAAAGAAAGAAAGAAAGAAAGAAAGAAAGA
>CAIGQQ010033438.1:1278706-1289069 GCA_903798035.1 Danio albolineatus
CTCCTTGCCCTGCTGGCACCACCCAGACGTCTTGCCCTGCCGGCACCACCCAGACGTCTTGCTCTGCCGGCCCCAGTCAGGCTCCTTGCCCTGCCGGCCCCACCCAAACGTCTTACCCTGCCGGCTCCCCTCTGGCCTTCTGTCCAGTCGGCTCCCCACAGGCCTCCAACCCTGCCGGCTCCCCACTGGTCTCCAGCCCTGCCGGTCCCAGCCCTGTTGGCTCCCCTCAAGCCTCCAGCCCTGTTGGCTCCCCTCAAGCCTCCAGCCCTGTCTGCTCCCCTCAAGCCTCCAGCCCAGCTGGATCCCCACTGGTCTATTGTCCAGCCGGCCACCCATAGACCTGCAGCCCTGCTGTGCCTAACGGATCCTCCCTGGGTAGTCCCTCCTGCTCCTCCCTGGTGTGACTATGCCATCCTGGACGGTCCCTCCGGCTCTACCCTGGCCCTATGCTGGGGTCCCTGACCCTCTAAACCCGCCCTGGACTGATCCTCCCTGGTCTTGCCCTCCCATCCCTCCCTTGTTTGTCTTGCTGGCTTGGCTCCCCTCCCTCCCTCCCTTCATGTTGTCTTGCCTGTTCACTTCCCTGTCTTGTGTTTGTTGAATGTTGCCTGTTTTGTCTTGTGGTGTTTCTTGTCGGTCTTGTAGCTTGTTGAATGTTCACTTGAGGGATGCCAGGAGGTGCTAGTAATAAAGGGAGATGCTAGTGTGAGGGTTCTGCCACTCCTGTCTAGTTAATTCCTGTTTTTTTGTGGCAGAGTTCGGACACTAGCTCTGTCTAGTCTTATGTGTTGTCATTGTGTCTCTGTATGAGCGTCGATTGTGGGCACGCTCTGACCTTGCGCGCTCCCGCGTGATGCGGGCGCGCGGGGCCTGGGCGTGTTCGTGATCGCGCGCTCTTGTCCTTGTGATTGTTTGTCTGCGGCGTGCGTTTCATTTCCCAGCGCCTTCAAGTCTAGTCGGGTTCTGTTTCGGGTGGCGCTGGGTTGAAACATGCACGCTGCATGTGTGAGCGCACGGTAAGATGTTTTCATTTTATCGTGCGCTTGTGTCTCGCGTTCAGTCCTCTGTTGTTGTGTTTAGCACGTGGTGTGTGTGTGTTTACACTCACACCGCGTGCTTGTGTTGTCATGTGAGCACACAGTTAATGAGTTCTCTCATTGGCTGTGTGTTCTAGTCTTTATGTGAGTGCGTGGCTTGTGTTGTCATGCACTCTCCTGTCTATTGTCTAGCCCCACCCTCCTTGTTAACCCATTATTAGTCTATTATGTTCACCTGTTTGTTTATTAATTATTTCTGCTTTAAATTCTCCTCATGTCTGCTGTCTTGTGCCAGTTCATTGTATTCTATTGAATGTGTTGGAGTGATCCTGTCCTGTGTCTTGTCCTGCCTTGCCAGCCCAGTTTGGTGATGTTTTTTCCCCTATGGGGTAATTTCTGTTTGTTTATTTTTGTTTATTAAAATATTAAATCTCATTCGCTGCATTCTGGAGTCCTCGCCTTTTCCCTTCCACCCAACCCTGACAGGCTGTGCATCGATGGATTACTCTTCAGTCTTTGAACTCTCAGCAGTGAATATTAAACCACACTGAACTGAACTAAACTGAACTTTAACACTGAAAATTGCACTGACACTGTTTCAATTTACTATAATCCATGTGAAGCTGCTTTGACACAATCTACATAGTAAAAGCACTACCCAAATAAAGATGAACTGAATTGAATGTCTGGTACGCTTGTTTTGCCTGCACATGCTGGAGTTCGGTGCCATCTATGCTCGGTCCCCGATGGTGATCCTATATGCTTATTTCAGCCATGGAGTGTTCCCCCTTATTAGGTGGACCTGCGTCTTCCCTACCCGCTAACCAGCTTATCATATGTAGCACTCTCCTGGATAAGGCTAGTCCACATGTTCTTATTGCCATCAAGTCTCCCCTTGTTTGGGTAGCAGGTGGCCTCCACAGCGTTCTCCCCCTTTGGGCACGCTTTCCCAATGTACCATTGTAATTCTAAAAATCCCTAAACTACATTAGGTAAAAGCACACTCTCAACCGCTGATCTAAACTCTTCTAAATTATTCTCATGTAATGGTAAATAAATGGCCTAGGGGATGCTGAAAGGTTGTGCTCTTGGTGATGCTTGTTTGCTCATGCTATGCTTGGCAAACTTCACATCAGGGGCATGACAGGCTTAGCTCAGAGTTCCCATGAAACTCCCGATTACGAATGTAACCCTTCCTCATGGAATAGGGAATGGAGTAGTGTGTCTCTGCTGCTACAGCAGCTGAGTCTCCAGCTGTTAGCTAAGTGATTGCCTCTTTGGCAGGCAATAAAATATGATGCTCGCTTTTCACGTGCACCTAACCTCAGTCAATTCATATGGCATTCAATGGCCTTTTTCTTACTCTTTAGAGTGATTGGTCATCTAGGGATCTCCCATAGTGTCTCTGTAAGGCCCAATCCCATTTCTATTTTTGTACCCCTACCCCTTCTTCTTGGCCCTTACAACTGTGGGTTAAGGGGAAGGGCTTCAAAACTTACCCTTTAAGAATTGGGACAGCACTGCACACCTCATCATATGTTACAGCAATCTCTTGCTTCATATGAGATCAGACGATGGCGACTGCTGTAGTTATTCCAGTTGTGTTATTTTTTGGTGTTTATCTTCAGGAAATCACTGAAGGCATATAGTATGTTATCATAACGATCTAATGTGGCAATAAGATCGGAACTGTTCTTACTCCGTGGCCATACTCATCTATGTAACGCACGAAAACAACATTAACATAGCAGACACTGTAAAAAGCTCATTCCCAGACACTAGACATTACTGACAGGGTATTCGAGTGTCATTGTGTGTCAGAATGTTGTAGGGCTGTTGTAGATGAGTTATGATTATCGATTATAGATCACGAAATTAGCGGGGGGGTTCTCTGTTTTTTTTTTAAAGCATGTCGGTAAAACACAAACGCGGTTATGAGTATATTAAAACATGTGTTTGTTTGTCGTAAAAATTCGTAATAATGAGAAAAAATAAACATTTGTGGATCTCCTTACTTCCAGGTTCAACTATCCTGCTGCTGTGGCAGGTGCATTCTGGGAAATTTCTGGAACTGCATTGTCTTGGTTCAGGTCTATGAACCTGCTAATCAATCAGTAGTAAACTGTGGGGTACCACAAGGCTCAGTTCTTGCTCCCTTGCTTTTCACATTACATATGCTATCACTATACTGTAAGTGCGAGCGAGGTAGGTAGAATTTGGGGGTTGGCCAGATTCATGATTGACCGCCAGGCCACCCCTAATTCTTACCCCTCTGTTTTAAGTGTGCTCCTGAAAAATCTTCGTTCGAAGGGGTGTATACCCCTTGCCCTTAGCCCTAAGCCTTTAAGCTAAAGAGAGTTGGGACACCAATACCCCTTCACATGAACGCATAAAACGAGGGGTAGGGGTAAGGGTAAGGGCTAAGGGGTAGAATTGGGATTGGACCTAAGTCTCTGTTCCTTATTCAGGAAACGAAGGTTGTGTTCGTAACCAAGAGGTTATGCACCGTGGGGTAAAACAATCACTCGACGCAAAAACCCATGATTGTTCTGCTACAGTTCAACTCTCTCCCAATCAAGCTACACAATACATGAATTTCAGCATTGACGAAAACACTATGTAAAGTATGTGCGTGCACAAATGTGTTAGGTTGGAGGACACGTTGAGTGTAGAATCCTTGAGGAGATAACTTCCTGACGCGCACACACACATACACACACACACACATTTCTGACTAAAATAAATGTGGCTTGATCATGTGTTAAATATATCCAGCATTCAGGATGAATAACGCACACACCCTGACTCTCCTCGCCGGCTCATTCAGTCTGTGCTTGGCTCATTTCCCAGGGTCGCTCCATGGAAGATCTGCATTACTCTTTCCTTTTTCGTTCCTCTCAACACAATCATTCATACTGACAAAAACAATGGACTGTTCATGATCCGAATGTAATCTGGATATGGAAATTGTGCCGTATATAGTACACAGTTTAACTCATTGCTCAGTATGCTAGCAGTATTACTGACTTTTAGCATTTAGGGATTTTAGTCAATGAAGTGCTTTTGTCTGTTATATTTTGTTTCTATAACAAGTATTTTCAGCATTGTTTTTGAATTTGTCAGGACTTCAAGACAACGCTTGCAAATTTCGTTTATCGTCTAATATGTTATTGTTTTTTAATCTATTTTTAATTTTTGTTTTTTTTTATAGTTCTTAGTGTATGTGGGAGGCTGCAATACAATGCTCAGTTTAACACAGGGAAGCTAAGCCAAGTAAGTAATTTATAAGATATTTCACATTTAATGAGATGATTTTGCAGGAATCACTACTGAATCATTGATACAGGCCGGATCCAATATTATGTGAACCTCAGCATAAGGAAAAACAAGCAAACATGAGTATAGACGGCATTCAAATTACAGCATTCAACTTACATAAAGAATTTAGATTTAAAGGTTTCATGCATTTGTGTGTTATGTGTGTGCTAATACAAAAGATGTGTCTTTAGTATAGATTTAAACTGATAGAGTGTGTCTTTGACTTTAATATTCAAGAAATAATCATTCATTAATTTTCTTTTCGTCTTAGTCCCTTTATTAATCTGGGGTCGCTACATTGGACTGAACCTCCAACTTATCCAGCATATGTTTTTACGCAGTATATGCCCTTCCAGCTGCAACCCATCACTGGGAAACATCCATACACATTCATTCACAAACATCCACTACGGACAATTTTAGCTTACCCAATTCACCAATTCTTCCCTGTGGGGGTGGCCTGGCAGTCAATCATGAATTTGGCCGACCCCCAAATTCCATCTACCCTGCTCGCACTTACAGTATAGTGATAGCATATGTAATGTGAAAAGCAAGGGAGCAAGAACTGAGCCTTGTGGTACTCCATAGTGTACTTTTGATCGTTAAGCAGGTTCAGATATGACCTGAACCAAGACAATGCAGTTCCAGTAATACCAACATAATTTTGAAGTCTATCTAGACAAATGTTATAATCAATAGTATCAATTGTAGCACATAAATAGAATCAAATCATAAACTCCTTCTGCCTTGTCTTAGTAGGCTAATGCTAATGGCGTAATATTGTGTGGGAGATTTCATTTGGGCCTCTGTTAAAATATCAATAGGGCATTGTTTAAACACCACACCATACATGAGTCTTGTAGCTGATGTCCATCCCTTTATCATGTCTGCATCTGGGGATGTTTACTTTCAGCAGGAAAACAGCAAGACAAAACTCATGTTCAATGTGGTTTCTTCACAGCAAGAAGGTCACTGGTTTGAGTACTGGCTGGGCCAGTTGGCATTTCTGTGTGAAGTTTGCATGTTCTCCTCGTGTTGGCGTGGGTTTCCTCCCGGTGCTCTGGTTTCCCCCACAGTCCAAACACATGCGCTATAGGGGACTTAATAAACTAAATTGGCCATAGTGTGTGATTGAGTGTGTGTGGGTGTTTCTCAGTACTGGGTTGCAGATGGAAGGGTATCTGCTGTGTATAACCTATGCTGGATGAGTTGACGGTTCATTCCTCTGGGCTGTATATATCAGTGTACAGTAAGTAGCAAAACTGATAACCAACTGTTAATAATATACAAATTACATGAGAGTGATTTATCTTCATTGTTGAACACTGATCTTTATATAGTGCTATTTATTGAATATGAAATTATCAGTAATAATATCATTACATGACTTGTCAGACATTTTCAATACACCAGGGTATCACAACAAAGAAAAACAAAACTTTTTTTTTAAATGATTAAAACTGACGCTGACGCTGTTCCAGTAGTCTAGCTGTGTGTGTTTGAAGCTCCGTCGCCTCGATTCGCAATTTACATTTTTATCATAGAATACATCCACATTCGCTAAATATTTCTCCGTTCTACCTAGGGTGGACATACCTTTAATACATTTATACAAACAAATCTACCTTAAAACGTTGTGTCTCTCGAGCATCCGCTTGTTGCTTGTAGCTTTAGCCTGCTAGCACCGCTAGCCAGCAAAAGCTACCGGCTTCCTTCACTCACTCATTTACCCACTTACTGGCTTTGCTCCTCTCCCTTTTCAATGTCGCTTTTGTGTGCAAGAGAAACTACGATCGAGTTGCTGGATCGCGAGATCGACAATCTGGGGAAGCTCATCAGGGATCTGAAGATGAAGCGTGCGCAGCTTCGGGAGCGGCGGGCGTCACTCGCTGCTCCCGGCGCTACGTCTCGCTCATCTGAGGTAAGTGTTCAATACGATCACAACACTCCGTCTACCTCAACCCCGCGTGTTTCTCTGTCCAGGCCCAGTGCACCGCGTACGCGGCTCGCCCAGTGGTCGTTCACGCCGACTCCCGGCTACCACGGCCCCTGGGTGCAGCCGCGGAAGGTGCCTGCCAGGTCCCGGGGCAGGACGTCTCCTGCTCCCCCGTTCGAGATCTCCACGGAGAACCGCTTCGCCCCCCTCCGCGAGACGGGCCGCGATGTGGCGATCATCGGTGATTCTATCGTTCGCCACGTCCGCGCTGCTTCCACTAAAGGTAACAAAGTACGCACTCACTGCTTTCCCGGTGCCCGCATTAAGAATCTCTGTGCCCAGGTTCCTGCTATCCTGACCGCTGGCGAGAGCATCGGTGCCGTCGTCCTCCACGTGGGGACGAACGACACCGGGCTGCGACAGTCGGAGATCCTGAAGGAGGACTTCAGGAGCCTGATCGAGACGGTTCGTCGCACCGCGCCCACCACGCAGATCATCGTTTCTGGACCGCTTCCTACCTACCGCCGAGGAAGTGAAAGGTTCAGTAGACTTTTTGCTCTGAATGAATGGCTATTAACATGGTGTAAAGAACAGAAACTGCTCTTTGCCAATAACTGGTATCTTTTCTGGGAGCGTCCTAGGCTCTTCCGTGCTGACGGGCTGCACCCCAGTCGAGCTGGAGCTGATCTGCTGTCGGACAACATCTCCAGGACGCTTCGTTCTGTCTGACTAGTAAGTAAACATTCAAAAAATCCACATTCTAGCCATATAGACCCTTCTTCATCCCACTTAATTCACAATAATGCATGTCCGGCTAACCGCATAGAAACTGTGTCTGTTCCTCGTATTACTAGACCAAGAAATAAGCGTACTGTGTGCTCTAGAAGACATCTATTAAGAATCAAACCAGAAAAAATACCAAAAAATGAAAATATAAATATTGTAAAGCTAGGTCTCCTGAACATCAGGTCACTAGCACCTAAAACACTTATCATAAATGACATTATTACAGATAACAACCTTAATGCACTCTGTCTCACTGAAACCTGGCTGAAACAAAATGACTATATTAGTTTAAATGAAGCAACTCCTCCAGGATTCTCTTATAAGCATGAGGCTCGTCAAACTGGTCGTGGTGGTGGAGTTGCATCAATCTTTAGTGATATTCTTAATGTTAATCAGAGAAACGGACTTATGTTTACCTCCTTTGAAGTATTGGCGCTTAATGTTATGCTTTCGGATACTATGAATAAAATGCTATCTCTCGCTTTAATCACCATATATAGACCCCCAGGACCCTATGTCAATTTTCTAAAAGAGTTTTCTGATTTATTTCTGACTTACTAGTTAAAACTGATAAAATACTAATTGTAGGAGACTTTAACATCCATATAGATAACGCTAATGATACACTAGGGCTCGCATTTATGGATCTACTACATGCCCTTGGGATAAAGCAAAATGTTGTTGGTCCCACGCATCGCTTAAAGCATACTTTAGATCTAATTCTCTCTTATGGAATTGAGGTCATGGATGTAGAGATTATACCACAAAGCGACGATATTACGGACCACTACCTCTTACTTTACAAGCTATGTTTACCTGACATTAGCAGATCCGCACCAATACATCGCCTTAGTAGATCTATCGTTCCGTCTACCAAAGAGGAATTCGCTAATAACTTGCCTGATCTTTCTTTATTTCGAAATGCACCTGCAAATGCAAATGACCTCGATGTAATGACTAGCAGCATGGATGCCATCTTTACTAGCACACTAAACACTGTGGCACCCATCAAATTTAAAAAGACTAGAGAAGATAAAACTACATCATGGTATAACAGTCATACGCGCGCTCTCAAAACAGCAACCCGTGCCTTGGAACGTAAATGGAAAAAAACTAATTTAGAGGTCTTTAGAATTGCGTACAAAGACAGTATGTCCAGCTATAGGAGGGCCCTCAAATCTGCCAGGGCTGAGCACCTCCATAAACTGATAGAAAATAACCATAACAATCCTAGATTTCTATTTAACACCATTGCTAAATTAACAAACAATCGGTCATCGTTGGAACAAAATATCACACCGCAAATGAGTAGTGAAGACTTTATGAATTTTTTCAGTGATAAAATAGAAGGCTTTAGACAAAAAATAGATGCTAAAATCTCTGTACAGCCTTATACTTCAGATCCAGTAAACATTCCACTGAACCAAATTAGCCTACAGTGCTTCGAGAACATAGAACAGGAAGAGCTAGACAAAATTATAAATAGTTCTAAACCAGCTACGAGTATGCTAGACCCAATTCCAACAAAATTACTGAAAGAACTGCTACCTGTAATAGGAGAACCTCTTCTTAACGTTATCAACTCTTCTTTGTCATTAGGACATGTTCCAAACTCTTTCAAGATAGCTGTTATTAAGCCTATTATTAAGAAACCACAACTGGACCCTTGCAACTTAGCTAATTATAGGCCTATTTCAAATCTTCCATTTATGTCTAAAATACTAGAAAAAGTTGTTTCTGCTCAATTATGCTCCTTTCTGCAGATGAACAATGCTTTTGAGGTGTTCCAGTCAGGTTTCAGGCCTCATCACAGTACAGAAACTGCATTAGTGAAAATAACCAACGATTTACTATTAGCTGCTGACCAAGGGTGCATCTCGCTGTTAGTCCTGCTAGATCTTAGTGCCGCATTTGACACAATTGACCACAATATCCTCATAGATCGCTTAAACTCTACAGGTGTCCAGGGAACGGCTTTACAATGGTTCAAGTCATACTTAACTAATCGTTACCAGTTTGTGAATATTAATGGACAACCTTCACAAGTCAGGCCAGTTAAGTATGGGGTGCCTCAAGGTTCAGTTTTAGGCCCTTTGTTGTTTACAATTTACATGCTGCCCCTGGGAGACATTATTAGAAGACACGGTATCAGCTTTCACTGTTATGCAGATGATACTCAATTATATATTTCTACTAAACCTGACGAGACTTCTAAACTATCAAAACTAACTGAGTGTATTAAAGATGTTAAAAACTGGATGACCAACAACTTCCTTCTCTTAAACTCAGACAAAACTGAACTATTACTTATAGGACCTAAATCCTGTACACAGCAGATCTCACAACTCGACCTGCAACTAGAGGGATGCAGAGTTAGCATTAGCTCTACTGTTAAAGATCTGGGTGTCATATTAGACAGCAATTTAACTTTTGAAAGCCATATGTCCCATATCACAAAAACTGCATTCTTTCATCTGAGAAATATTGCTAAGCTACGAAGTATGCTATCCATCTCAGATGCAGAAACGCTAGTTCATGCTTTTATGACTTCCAGGCTGGATTACTGTAATGCTCTGCTCGCTGGTTGCCCAGCCTCCTCTATTAACAAACTTCAGCTAGTACAAAATGCAGCCGCCAGAGTTCTTACCAGGTCTAGAAAATATGATCATATCACCCCAATTTTATCCTCATTACACTGGCTGCCTGTTAAGTTTCGTATTGAGTTTAAAATATTACTTCTTACATATAAAGCATTAAATAATCTAGCTCCTGTTTATCTAACCAACCTTCTGTCTCGCTACAATCCAACCCGCTCTTTAAGATCTCAAAACTCAGGGCTTCTAGTAGTACCCAGAATAGCAAAATCAAATAAAGGGGGTCGAGCCTTCTCATTTATGGCTCCTAAACTCTGGAATAGCCTTCCTGATAATGTCTGAGGCTCAGACTCACTCTCTAAGTTCAAAACTAGATTAAAGACCTATCTTTTTAATAAAGCATTCACTCAATACGTCACTTTGCTGTATGATGCATGAATGTGCTCCACGCATCCCCTTTATATACACTATGAACTGGAGCTACGCTAATTATTTTCTTTGTTCTCTATTCCAACTGGGGATACTCATCCCCAGGCCCCTAAAGACTATGCAGCGCCACGGATGCGATCCAAGACCCGTGACGAGACGATCTCAAGACTCCTTAACCCTGGACCTCGCTGTATCCTGAGCAGCTGCTTGGCGGAGAAGCAAGCAAGAGACGGATTCCTGTGACCCTCCAAGGACAGACGAGC
>CAIGQQ010033438.1:1314069-1327324 GCA_903798035.1 Danio albolineatus
CACACACACACACACACACACACACACACACACACACACACACACACTTTATCATGAGAGCTGCTTTAACGACAAACGCAGAGAATTAGAGGTTTCTCAATCACAGGAGTTCTGCAGGGGATTTATAGCTGCTAATACAGGCTTAAGGCTGTTTTTCTTCCCTAATGTGAGTCTGAGGGTGACACGGTGGCTCAGTGGTTAGCACTGTCACCTCAC
This sequence comes from Danio albolineatus, assembly GCA_903798035.1. Taxonomy (NCBI): domain Eukaryota; kingdom Metazoa; phylum Chordata; class Actinopteri; order Cypriniformes; family Danionidae; genus Danio; species Danio albolineatus. The sequence continues at coordinate 1,314,286 of CAIGQQ010033438.1, forward strand.
AGAAAGAAGGTCGCTGGTTCGAGCTTCAGCCGGGCCAGTTGGCGTGTCTGTGTGGAGTTTGCATGTTCTCCTCATGTTGGTGTGGGTATCCACCTGGTGCTCCGGTTTCCCCCACAGTCCAAACATATGCGCTATAGGGGAATTGATGAACTAAATTGGCCGTAGTCTATGAGTATGTGTGTGAATGAGCGTGTATGGGTGTTTTCCAGTACTGGGTTGCAGCTGGAAGGGCATCCGCTGTGTAAAACATATGCTGGAATAGTTAGCAGTTCATTCCACTGTGGCGACCCAAGATTAATAAAGGAATGTGAGTCTGTTTGACAGGAAATTGGCAGGAAAATGTCTGCAGTCCCACAGGAAGTGACACTCTGCATTTGTGTGTCATGTACAGGAAGGAAATTCATGCTTTCTGAGCTTAACGTGTGGGCTTTGGCACTCAGAACTACTGTATAGGCTTTCCTTAGTTTGTCGTTGAATTTATTGTTTTTTATTTCACCTCGTGAATACAGTATCTTACACGTATGCACACAGTCCAAGTCAGGATTATCCTCCTGTGATTTTAATCTTCTTCAAATATTTCCCGAATGATGTTGAACAGATTCAGGAATTTTTCACAGTATTTCCTCTAATATTGTTTCTTCTGGAGAAAGTCTTATTTGTTTTATTTCGGCTAGAATAAAAGCAGTTTTTAATTGTTTTAAAGCCATTTTAAGGTCAATATTATTAGCCCCGTTAAGCAATATTTGTTTTGGATTGTCTACAGAACAAACCACTGTTATACAATGACTTGCCTAATTACCCTAACTTTACCCTAATTAACCTAGTTCAGCCTTTAAATGTCACTTTAAGCTGAATACTAGTATCTTGAAAAAAAATTCAGTGAAAAACTGGTGTAATAATGATGTGATGTGAAACTGGTGATGTCAGCAGGTGATTGTAATTATGATTTGGGACAAAAGCAGCATCCAAAAAAGGTCTAGTCCTTTAGGAGCAAAGATGGGCCGAGGATCGCCAGTTTGCCAACAAATGCATGAGAAAATGATTGAAATGTTTAAAAACATTGTTCCTCAGAGAAAGAGAGGAAGACATTTGGATATTTCACCTTCTGCAGTGCAGAACATCATTAAAATCTGGAGGAATTTCAGTGTGTAAAGGACAAGGGTTGAGAGAAATTGACGCAGCGTGCTCTGGACCAAAGAAGAAAAGGATCATCCAGACTGTTACCAGCAACAAGGGTCTGTCATGGTATGGGGTCGTGTCAGTGCCCTTGGCAAAGGTAACTTGCACTTCTGTGATGCATCATTAATGCTGAAAAGTACACAGAGAGATTTTGGAGCACAATTAACTGCTTCTTCTCCAGGGACGACCATGCATATTCAACAAGACAATGCAAAACCACAATCTGCACGCATTTCAAAGTCCTGCTGCGGAGGAAGAGGATACAGGTACTTGACTGGCCTGCCTCCAGTCCCGACCTGTCTCCAATAGAGATTGTGTGGTGCATTTTGAAGTGCTAAATGCAACAACGATGACCCGACCTGTTGCCTACTTTAAAACTTGTTTACAGGAAGAATGGCACAAAATTACACCTGGAACACTTTATCACTTGGTGTCTTCGGTCCATAAAAGTCTTTCAAGTGTTGTGAAAAGGAATGGCAACATTACAGAGTGGCAAATGTTCTACTGCTCAGACTTTTTATAAATGTGTTGCAGGAACCGAAATTTGAATTCTAATACTAGATTACTAATAAAAAATGATAATCATCATGTGGAACATGTTAAATAATGTTTGTTGTATTGTCTGCAATGAAACACAAGTCAATGTAAATTTGTAAATCACTTCTTTCTTTTTCTATTTGCGTTGTCCATACTGTCCCACTTTTTTCTGATTTTGAGTTGTGCATAAAATGGGGTGGAGTGGTTGAGGCAAGAGTTTACTTTGTATAAACGGTTTGTTTTTGTTAGTAAGAGTGGGAAATGTGTATTTAAGAAATTAACGGGATTACATTTGCATTGAGTCTGTGCTGTGCAGAGGGAAGTTTGCACTGTTTTAGTACCCAACGGTTCTAATTTTAATAGCTTATTTATCATTTTTATTTGCAGGTTTTGCATTCGTGCTGTTAATATATGTGCTCTTGGATGCCAACATTGGTTTACATCCATTTCTTCCTGTGACAGGTTGGGTCAATATCACACATTTATATTGGAAATAAATGGATAATTCACACACAAATTAAAATCTGCGGTTCATTTTCTCACCCTCAGGCCATCTGAGATGTAGCTCAGTTGATTTTATGTAATAAAACATTAAATACAATTTTAGCTGAAAGTGTAAAACCAAACAAAACATACGACAAAGTCAAAACAAGTCAAAACAAACAAAAATATGGATTCCTGATGGTAAATATAATGAAGAGAAACACAAGAAACTGAATATTATTTTATTTCACTGATATAAAAATTATATGATCAAAAAGTCACTGCAATGTATGATTTTATGTTGCTTTAACTAATTTTTAATAAATTCAACTTAATGTTTTTGAGTTTCCAAATGTTAACTGTTTTAATTACATTTATTTGATGTAAGTTGAAATAACTTTTTTAATCAAATTGGCTCAACTTAAAAGATAATGGAAGCAACAACTTCAAAGATAATAATAAAAGAAATTTAGTGTAGAATAAAAAGAAATTTAAAGATGACAATTAAAGGTGCATATATATATACTACCTGACAGAAGACTTGTCGTGGATCCTCCAGTTGTAAGAGCAACAAATAATAACTTGACCTCTAGTTGATCATTTGGAGAAGTGGCAGAAAGTAGATTTTTCCCATATATCATCTTTGAACTGCTTCCCAATCATCACCAATACTACCATAACCAATATTACACCAAGACCTACTGGTATTCTCACAGAAATCAGTCAAGTTTGCTGAAGGAGAAATCATGGTTTGGGGTTACACTCAGTATGGTGGCGTGTGAAATCTGCAGAGTGGACGGCAACATCAACAGCCTGAGGTATCAAGACATTTGTGCTGCCCGTTACATTACAGACCACAGGAGAGGGCAAATTCTCCATAGCTCTCCTTCTCATACTTCAGCTTCCGCATCCAAGCTCATGAAAGCAAAGAAGGTCAAGGTGATCCAGGTTTGGCCAGCCCAGTCACCAGACATGAACATTATTGAGCATGTCTGGGGTAAGATAAAGGAGGAGGCGTTGAAGATGAACCCAAAGAATCTTGATGAACTCTGGGAGTCCTGCAAGAACGCTTTCTTCGCCATTCCATTACTTTATTAATGCGTTATTGGAGTCATTGCTGAGATGTATGGATGCAGTCCTCCAAGCTCATGGGAGTCACACACAATATTCATTCTGTTTCCACTGCAGCATGACTTTATATTCTATACTGGACATTATTTCTGTTCAGTGACGAGACTTTTGTCTAAGCAGAGTCAGACCTTACTGTCCTAATCAAATCATTCAAAATAAATTAATCAAAATCATGATCATATATTATTGTGGTAAAATAAGTGTAATCTAGAGGCCTTTGCCTTTCATATGAGCCACTTCTGATACTATATGATCAACTAGAAGTCAAGTTATTATTTGTTGTTCCTAAAACTTGGATAGGCAACAATACTTTTGACAGGTTGTGTATATATACTGTATATAAACCATATCGCATATATATGTTATATATAAATACAATTTAGAAAAACACTTTCTCACTCATATGCATGTAAATATACACAGCACACACACACACACACACACACACACACACCTACACACACACACACACACACACACACACACACACACACACACACACACACACACACACACACACACACACATATGTATTATGTTAAAACAAACTTTATCTTGGATGCGATAAATTGTGATTTATTTTTGCCGGCACTATAATTAGCCTATAATTGTAACATGGATTTTCTTTAATTTCACAAAGGAGTTTATGATTTTGTACTAAAACAGCACACAGTAAATCTATATGTCGATGTTTAACTGTAGTTGGATCAGTTTTAATCGATCTGGATTTGCTGTCCTAATGCTTATCCAAATCTGCTAATCACTGATTAACTTCTGAGGTTTTGTGTGTTGAATGAGAGCTGTGTTGGACTCTGTGATCTATCCAGCGATCGATAAACGCTGTCAAAGGGTTTGCTGGTGTTTTTAACTCACGCGGTGAAAGAGGAAAAAGACTGGAGTAGGTTACGTCCTTACTATGAGTAAGATTAATAACACATTGTTCATAACACAGAGTTTGTGGCTCTTCTTTCTCTTCCTGCGTCCAAGCGGAACTAAGTTGCTGATTTGCTTGTCTTATCTGTTAAGAAACACACAATGGTAATTGTACGAACAGATGAAGGCAGTGTATTTCGTGATTTTCTCACTGTTATTTTTAATTGATATACAGTTGAAGTCAGAATTATTATGGAGAGCAGATTTTGTTTTCACTTTTCTAAACATGAGAGTTTAATAACTCATTTCCAGTGGTGGAAAGAGTTCTGAAAAAACATACTCTAGTAAAAATACCATTACTTGCCTAAAACGTAGTGCAAGTAGAGTAAAAGTGTCTGTTGTAAATATTACTTAAAGTATGAGTAAAAAGTAGAGCTTTCAAAAGTACTCAAGAGTAGTGAGTAGTGAGTATTACACTGTAAAAAGCTGATGATTTACATGTCATTTGTGGATGTGTGTAAATGTAACATTCTGTAGTGCGTTTAGTATTAGCCCAGCAGGCACACAACGTCATAAGACGTTAATATTAGGTTAGATTTAGGTTGTGACCAAAATCAAAAGTCGAGCCAACAACTTAAACCAACGTCAAATTGACGTCAAAAAATGACATTTATAAATTACACAGAATTTTCCCTACCATTTCCCCTACATGTGACCAGTGTAAGTCTGCTGAAGGCTCCCTGACCCACCTCTTTTGGAAGTGCCCAAAACTTTATGATTTCTGGTGTGACATATTTAAATGGTTTTCCGATATGCATGGTTTCACCTTTACACCAGACCCAGAAATTGCTCTATTTGGGTATTCTAGTTGTCTGCTGGATCATAATGTGTCCATACAAAGCACAATAATTTATGGGATTATTATTGCCAAGAGTATCACTCTAAAATTGTGGAAATCAGATTTTGTTCCTCAATTTAAGACATGGTTGACTTGTCTTACTCAAATATTGCACATGGAAAGAGTCCGTTACGAGTTATTGATAATCTTGCTAAGTTTTACAATATATGGCAACCATTTCTTGATCACCTGGACCAAAATAATTTAGATTCTGAGCAGCAGTGTAATGCTTAATATGCTCACTACCCCTATTGACTGTATCTTTGTACTTTCACTGAAACCATTTATATGCCGTATATGTTTTTTTCATAATAACTTTTTTTTGTTTGTTTACTTATTTTTATTATGATTATTTTTTTAATTATCTATATATTTTTTGTTTTAATTATCATTGCCATTATTTTCTTTGTATTATTACGCTCATTTCTTGTATTTTTTATTAGTGTTGTGTTGTTTGGTAATTATTGAAAAAAAGTAAAACTAATAAAAACACTTTTATTAAAAAAAAACTGACATTTATTCAGTGGTGGAAAAAGTACTTAAAAATCATACTCAAGTAAAAGTACCATTACTTGCCCAAAAATGTAGTGCAAGTAGAGTAAAAGTATCTGTAGTAAACATTACTCAAAGTATGACCTTTTAAAAGTACTCAAGAGTAATGAGTAGTGAGTATAACGCTGTGAAAAGTTGATGCGTTTACAGAATGTTACGTTTACACATCCCTGCACAAACAACATGTAGTGTATTTAGGGATCTTGCTTTTTTCGTTCGTTCCATCCAATCTTCCTTCAATTATTTGTTTGTTCTCTCCTATCTTCAATTATTTGTTTGTTCTCTCCCTTCTTCATTCATTTATTTGTTCCCTCCTTCCTTCGTTCACTCGTTCACATTTTTGTTCCTTCCTACTGTACATTAGGTCCTTTTGTTCATTAATTCATTTGTTCCTTCCTTCCTTCTTTCTTTCCTTCATTTGTTCGCTCATTCTTTCTTTCATATTTTTGTTCCTTCCTTCATTAGGTCCTTTGATCATTCATTCGTTCATTGTTTCGTTGCTTCTTTCCTTTCTTAGTTTGTTCAGTCCTTCCTTGAATCCTTCCTTCATTAATTTGGTTTTTCGTTCCTTCCTTCCATTCCTTGTTCGGTCCTTCCTTTTATTTGGCCCTTCATTCCATTCTATATTCGTTCCATTTAGTGATTGTTTAAGGCTGTTTGGTGATTTCATACAGTTGACATCCATAATATTCAGTGACATGCAGTCTATAAAAAGTCTCTGGATCATTGCGTGTACAGATTTTGTTTCCAAAAGGTTTGCTGCATTTATAAAGCGCCCATGTCTTGAGGTTGTTCAGTATGATGTGATTTACTTTCTATGTGTGAAAGGACAGGAATCACAGGACTCATTTTTCTACTTTAGACAATGACCATAGACAAGAAAGAAGTAAAGTTGTGACTGCTAGTTGAAGGAAAATAGTGGAGTAAAAGTACTGATACTGCACTAAAAATGTACTTAAGGGAAAGTAAAAATCCACATTTAAAAAACTACTCAGCGAATTACAATTGACGAATTACAACGACTGAATTATAGTAGTTTGAGTATTTGTATGTAGTTTCACCACTGCATTTATTCATCAGGTACTGTATGGCAACCAAAATCCAGCGTCTAATAGATGTCATAGTGGTAACGACCACACAATGCCAAGCTGTAACATCATTAGATGTTGATACTTTGTTGATTTTAGGTTGGACAATGGACATTGATGTTGGCCTGCCGCCTGACATTGGGTTCTTATATTAACCCGATTTTCATTTCCAAACACAATGCAATATCCTGTTGGAGAAAAAGGAATATATTTTTATAATTTTTTATATCTTGTTTATTCATTACACAATTGTATTGGTATTGCTTAAGGTAAAATATTAACTGAACTTCTTCTGTTGAGTCTGATATGTTTGCATACTAATGATGCATTTTTGCAGAAGTAGATAAACGCTTGTCTAAAAGTAACTTGAGCTCTGCAGCAAAACTTCCTGTGAGCACAAAATATTTACAGTTGAGAAATGATTAGGCTTTTAATGTTGTGCAGACAATTCGTACAAAAAGAGGACATGTGGTTGGGTGTGGCCAAAAGAAGGACCGGAGAATGATTGACAAGTGACGAATTTCACTAAACCCCACCTGTTAATATCAGCTGCCTATAAAAGTTGGAGTCAGAAAATGAACATTGTTGCGCACCTCCTGAATGTAACTTTTGCATTTAGGATAACAGAATTCTGCGAATCCAATTATTCATTTGTATACAATAAATTGTTACGATGTTTGACAATAAAGAAAAACCTCTCCTGACCTTTTTTATTGAACACGCATGGAATTGATTAAAAAATTCCAACAATCCCCACAACGTCGATCTGACGTCATGTTGATGTCTTGTGCCTGATGGGTGTTTAAGGCCATTTCGGTCATCATACAGTAAGCATCCGTCATCTTCTCATCAGTGACACGCATCTAAACAGTCTCTGGGTCAATGTGTGCAAAGATTTTGCATATCGTCTTGGACACTTTTAACATTTCCAAACATTCATTCACTCATTTTCCTTTCGGCTTTGTCCCTTTATTAATCTGGGGTCACCACAGTGTAATGAACAGCCAACTTATCCAGCATATGTTTTACGCAGCAGATGCCCCTCCAGCTGCAACCCATCACTACAATTTAGCTTACCCCTTTCCCCTTACCTCTGTATTTCCCTTTTGAATATCTAAGTTGTATAATTAATACCTGTATTTTCTATTTTCTCGTTGTGAGATAATGAGTGAGATTATGTGATCTGGACGTTTATAAAAAAGAACAACAAACTGTGATGAATACTGTCTATAATGAGCCGGTGTGTCCGAAACGTTTGGCTGATCACCCACTTGCGTGCAGTACCGCTGCTCCCTATACGCAGAGTACGCAGGCTGCATAGGGCCTCAACTCTGAGAGGGGGCACCATATGGGTTGCTCAAAAACATTTTTTTTACATTTATTTAATAATATCAACGTAAACTGAGTGTAAATAAAACATATATTGATAATTTGTCGTTAAATACATTAAAAAAAAAAAGTTTTATGACGAACGCAAAAACAAACAAGTGACGTAACTTTTCCGTGCACGCGCATAGACGTGAGGTGCGGCGCGGTCCGGTCTGCTTATCTTTGCGGCTGCTAGCAGCATATAATCATAATTGATGAAAGTTGCAGCTCTGTTCACGGGAAAAGAAACAGCAGTCTGGAGCCGAAAAGAGAAAAAAAGTGCAAAAAGAATCACGTGCATCACATTCAGCTAATTTACGTCCAATAATCTGGAAAACATATTTTTTGTTGTTATAGTAAATTAGTGAGGCTCACGTTTAAACTTCTCCACAACTGCACCAAATCTGCCTTATTTGTTGTCGTTTAGGGTTCAGCCTCTTGCTTTGCTGCAATGCATTGTTTTTAAACTATGACAGGACATGTTCTATGACTTTTTATTTGCCCCTCTTTCACATATTTCTGATAATTACACAAACTTAATTATTTTTATTAACTTGTGCAATACTTTACACTTCTGTTTGTACAACAGCTACATACACAAGCACAGCACAATAATTTCACTGTATATATTATTTATTATATAGTTATATTATTTAATTACATAATATATAATTTGCAGTTGTTTATTGTTTTGTCTATTTGCACACATTTCTTATTGCTGCTGTTATCGCTTGTATCACTGCGATTACAATAAAGTCTGTTTAGTCTTTACATCGGTGGATGGGTTTGTTTTAGGCTGGTTTTTCTTTTTTGTATTACTATAACAAAACTGACTCATTCTGTGATTTCTGAAAGGCCATAAACCATTGTTATTGCATGAATTCATGAATTATTATTTTCTTCTAAACGTTAACAAAGTTTTCGTTTTAAAATACACTCATTAATTCTTAAAAACCACAAATATCTTTGATTTATACTGACAGCAAGGGTCAGCTTTTGTCACCAGATTATAGTGCAAGTTAAATCCACATATTGGTTGTAGTTTAGACACATCATGAAGAAGAGTGCTTGATTAGCTCATTGTTTTAATGGTGTGTCATGAGTTTGTCTTTAAAAGACTAATTTCTTCTATTTTGTACATGGAGATAATAATTTTGGGCGCCACGGTGGCCGAGTGGTTAGCACGTTCGCCTCACAGCAAGAAGGTCGCTGGTTCGATTCCCGGCTGGGCCAGTTGGCATTTCTGTGTGGAGTTTGCATGTTCTCCCCGTGGTTGCGTGGGTTTCCTCCGGGTGCTCCGGTTTCCCCCACAGTCCAAAGACATGCGGTACAGGTGAATTGGGTAAGCTAAATTGTCCGTAGTGTATGTGTGTGAATGACAATGTATGGATGTGTTTCCCAGAGATGGGTTGTGGCTGGAAGGGCATCCGCTGCGTAAAACTAATGCTGGATAAGTTGGCGGTTCATTCCGCTGTGGCGACCCCGGATTAATAAAGGGACTAAGCCAAAAAGAAAATGAATGAATGAATGAGATAATAATTTTGATATATTTTATATATGTTAATTTTATATATATATATATATGCTTAAGTACATATGTTTGTCTAGTTTTGTTCTTCTGTGGGGGCACCACAGAAAAATTTCGCATATGGCACCCTTTTGGCCAGCAGCGGCCCTGCGTTCGTGCTTTTGTACATTATTGTGAGGGTAATTAGGCAAGTCATTGTATAACAGTGGTTTGTTCTGGAGACAATCCAAAACAAATATTGCTTAAGGGGGCTAATAATATTGACCTTAAAATGGCTTTAAAACTATTAAGTGAAGTTTATTTATAAACTAATTTCGAGAGGATCACGTGTAGATGATTGCTCGCAGCTGGTCCCGCATTATCCAATTTATGATTCACCAATCAGATGAGTCCTAAGCCACTATATTTACCCTAAGTTCCATATCACAGCCATCTTCGTTTTGAAGAATGGAAGGCCGTTGGGGCCAAAACGTCTGCAACTATGGAAGGCCGTTGGGGCCAAATCGTCTGCTACAAATGCCAGTCAAGTGTCTAAAAGACAAAAGGAAACAAACTTTCAGCTTGACTGCTATGAGTGGGAGAAGCACGTTTCTGACAAATGGACTGATGTTTCACCATTTACTCTGTGTTAGAAATGGAGTAATGTTTCATCCATTAACCCCGCGTTAGATACATTTAGCTTTTAATCAATTCTATATCACTAAGGTGTTTAAAACTTCACTCCGCCAACACCTCACCTGCTCAGCCTTCAAGAGGTACTTCCAGGACAACTAGCCAATGTCCCCAGCTCTCCATCCATCTGCCATACTGCAGGGGAACAAAGGCCCACCTCTACAATCCTTGCACATTGTGTCAAGCTGTTATACCATGCATTAACAACGGCGCTTCCATTCACAGTTGTCAATGCCCCTATTAAGACGCCTCTCATGGATACCAGCTAAAACAATTCATTATGTCTGCTGTACATGTACCATGTTTAATTTCATTTCTGATTTTCTCTTGTTTTTCAGAGACCCTGAGAGCTAGCTGCAGAAACTGACCCTCATCCAACCCATTACACTCCACATCCATTCTCAACACTTTCACGCTATACAAAGGATACATTTCCACTCACACAGCCCATACCCTTGATTTCAAATTCTCACTAGCCTTTTTGATTGAGAGTTTCCGAAGTAACACCATTTCAATCCACCCCACCATATCTGATCTAACTTTGCATGATAAAGAAATTTTCTTTCTTTATTAAGCAAGCAAACAGATCAAATGGCAAAGAACATTCTGTATATACTTTGATCCCCACCCCCAACAAACACACATGCACACAATTCCAAAGCCCTTTTTTCTTACACCACAGGAGCACATTTCCACCTTTCTTCCTTTTAACTTTTTCCCTCCAAACTTGAACTATCCCATAATTCTATTCACTCTCATTCACAACAGCTCTGACCCATTTAGAGGATGCCTGTAGTTTCAGTTGCTGCAGCAGCAACGTTCTAAACGAGCTCATATACACTTACAATTCCTAATACCACTCTCATCATGCTTCCCCGCACTAATACAGCAGTAAATGCTTCTGCGGGAGCGCACATTGCCTCCATACTGACCCACTACACCTCTGCAACTGCAGAGATGTTTCACTGAGCTACTCTCAACCACTGCACCACTGCATCATAGTGATGCTCTAGCTAAGCCCTTATTTGCTTTCATCTTTACATATCACTACCGTCAGTATTTACCATTCCTGAGGGAGCACTCTTAACTCTCCAATACCGAACACCACTACACATCTGCAACTGCAGAGGTGCTCCACTGAGCCACACTCACCTATAACACCACTGCAACTGCAGTGACACCCTAACTGAAACCTTATTCACTTTTATCTCTACACATCATTTTTTTATGTGTAGGTATTTTAGGTATTTAACATTCCTGCGACAGCACCCATACCGCTCCAATATTGACTACCACTGCATCTCAGCCACAGCAGAGACTCTATGCCTAGCCTTATCCTCCCCCTGTAACACTGCCGCAGCAGTGACGCTCTGCCTGAGCTCACACACATCTCCATTTAGCCATTCACTACCGATACACTCCACAGCAGCTAAAACGCCTCCGCGGAAGCGTACTTGCTTTCCAACATTGACTTCCACCGCACCTCTGCAACAGCAGAGACGCTCCGCTGAGCTTCATTTCCCCATTGCTCCACTGCCGCAGCAGTGACGCTCCACTGAGCTCCAATTCCCCTCTGCACCACTGCCACAGCAGTGACGCTCTGCCTGAGCTCACACACACTTCCATTTAACATACTGACACACTCTCCATCACAGCCACAGCAGTTTAAATGCCTCCGCGGAAGCGTATTTACCTGTTATTATTGACTTCCATTGCACCTCTGCAACTGTAGAGATGCCCCGCTTGGCTTAAATTCTCCTCTGGATCACTGACTTCCATTTGCACCTCCGCAACTGTAGAGATGCACCGCTTTTCTCAATTCTCCTCTACACCGCTGACTTCCATTGCACCCCTGCAACTGTAGAGATGCTCCACTCAGCTAAAGTCTTCTCTGCAACTGTAGAGATGCTACGTTTAGCTTAAATTCCCCTCTGCACCACCGACTTCCATTGCACCTCTGCAACTGTATAGATGCTCCACTCAGCTAAAATTCTTCTCTGCAACTGTGGAGATGCTATGTTTAGCTTAAATTCCCCTCTGCACCACTGACTTCCATTGCACCTCTGCAACTGTAGAGATGCTTCACTCATTTAAAATTCTTCTCTGCACCTTTGCACCACCGATTTCCATGACACCTCTGCAACTGTAGAGATGCTACGCTTAGCTTAAATTTCCCTCTGCACCACCAACTTCCTTTGCAACTGTAGAGATGCTTCGCTTTGCCTAAATCCTATCGCACCTCTGTAGCAGCAGAGACGCTCCTCTGAACTTATCCCAACCTTCATCACAGTCATTTAAGAGTCTCTCTAGCAGAGATCATACATACTACATTCAAATTATTACATCTGTCACACTCTCCCGTCTGGTCGTGGCAGTCAAACACTGCTACGGGAGCACACATAACATTCGCAACACTGGCTGCCAATACACCTCTTCAGTTGTAGCAGTCACTCTAACCTAATCCTTTCACACCAATTCCATCCTTGCTCCTGCAAACACTCTCTAGGTACCCCTTTCCATTCAGCAGCCGGTTATGGCTTCATTCTTTATTGCTTTTTGGGGGGTTCTTCAATACGCGGCTGCTGTCCCGAGCTTATTAAGGCATCTTGGGGAGTTCTCGAGATCTACCTGAGCTCAAACTCTCCTCTCGCCTTGCGAACGGGAGGGAGCCCTGGGCTCGAGGATCTTATGAGCTCAGGGCTCTCTCCCGGGACAGCATGCCAAACAAGC
>CAIGQQ010033438.1:1363672-1380834 GCA_903798035.1 Danio albolineatus
GCGTTTTTAATATTTACATGTATTACACTACCTGATAAAAGTCTTGTCCCAGCTGTAAGAGCAACAAATAATAACTTGACTTCTAGTTGATCATTTGGAAATGTGGCAGAAGGTGCATTTTTCCCATGAATCATCTGTTGAACTGCATCCCAATCATCACCAATATTGCAGAAGACCTACTGGAACCCACATGGAGCCAAGATTCTCACAGAAATCAGTCAAGTTTAGTGAAGGAGAAATCATGGTTTGGGGATGTAAACATCAACAGCCTGAGGTATTTGTACTGCCCATTACATTACAAACCACAGGAGAGGGTTTCTCACACTCCTTCTCATACTTCAGCCTCCACATCAAAGCTCCCGAAAGCAAAGGATGTCAAGGTGCTCCAGGATTGGCCAGCCCAAGGCGTTGATGATGATCCCAAAAAATCTTGATGAACTCTGGGAGTCCTGCAAGAACGCTTACTTTGTCATTCCAGATGACTTTATTAATAAGTTATTTGAGTCATTTCAGAGATGATAGGATGCAGTCCTCTAAGCTCATGGGAGTCATACACAATATTGAATCTTTCTCCACTGCAGCATGATTATATTCTATACTGGACATTATTTCTGTTCAGTGACGAGACTTTAGTCTAAGCAGAGTCAGACCTTACTGTCCTAATGAAATCATTTAAAATCAAGACATGATCATATTTTATTGGGGTAAAATAAGCGTAATCTAGGGGCCTTTGCCTTTTATATAAGCCACTTCTGATAGTCAAGTTATGTTTTGTTGCTGCTAAAACGTGGATAGGCAACAAGTCTTTTGTCAGGTAGCATATATCATCTTAGCATCAAATTACAGAAAACTAATCACTGCTTATGCTTAATACAGTGTCTGTGGGGGCAGGATAGTAAATCTGACATTATTCTCTCTTCTGGCTGCCGTTATCAGTCTCACACTATTGTTTACCTCTTTCTGAAAATTTTAATAACACCATCGTGGAGTTTTTCTTTTATTATTAAAGCAAATAGGATTGTAAAATAATGATTAGTTGGACTCTCCCATTCACTGCGCTCCGAGTTTAGCAACTATGACGACTTACACTACTGAGAAACCTGAAAATGTGAAATGGGTCCGTTTGAGCTAGCTAGCGTGACCATATTTCAGTTTGCCAAAAAGTGCACGTTTGGTGGGTTGTAAATGTCATCGACTAATTGAAAACCGTATGAAACTGTTATGCAGTTTTACTAATAACATCCTTTCACTTAAACGTTTGGCCCTCAACAATAGAATAATAACCAAAAAAAACTTATTTCAGGCTGTGTGTCCAGTGCTAGTGCTAGTTTAGTGGTGAACGATTCATCTGTGCGTGTCATTAAGAAGAAAACAAATGTCTTTGTAATCTAAGATTGAAATCCTGTTTGTTTTGGGTTATATTCTAAGATTAGGTCAGTCTGAGGTAGTGGGTGTGGCTAACACACTTAACCACGCCCATCCAGCTGTCAGTTTTAAAACAAACAGAAATGGTGAGCAGTAGAAGTCTGTTAGGCTGCAATAACTCTCCCCAAACCCTTTCCCACATCTTTCTGAATGAAACGCCTACTTTACTACATCCAATCAGCTTGCAGTAGAAAAAAACAAGCCACGGCCACTGTTTTATCATTTAATATTTCATTTCTATGTGTCGGTATAGAAAAAAAAAAAGCAGCTTACAGTTCATGCAAACTTTAATCCAAACTTCCCTAAACACTAAATATTATGCATGCGCATGATGTCATAAATTTGTAAAGACTTTTTTTTTTCATTTTTAGTTGTTTACACGGACACAACAATGGCGGCATTTTTAAAACCTAGCACTTTGAAATCTGCGTTCAGCTTAATACGTTTTCAGTCTAACAAATACTGTTGGCATGTAAACGAATAGGCAGAATGTATAAAATGTTCAAGAATCTTTTAGGGCTTCGAAAATTTGTCTTAGGCGAGCAAATCGTAGGCAAAATCACTTAATGGGCCATTCACACAGAATTAGTTTTTCCTTTCCGACACGCTACTTTTCTATTGTTTTTCAATGTAAACACGTGCTTGACGGATGTGTTTGATTGTTACAATAATATCTTGCGTTATTTAAAGTCCCAAATACGTGAGCGTTGTATTTTTCAGACGCCATTTGAAATTAGCTTTCACACACAGTGCAGCACATTACTGTCAGTCCCACAGCAATCGACCAATCAGAAGAGTTGACACACAGGACAACAATTGCGATCTTCTGTTCTGAAAGTTGGCATGATGACTGTTTTATTTACCTATATATCATGGCGGAGAAGGCGCTCATTGTATTCAGATATCCTGAGTTATATGATGGATCTTCAAGTGCATATCAGAACATGTTGTTTTCCTATTTCTCATGCTCTGTTCACACCAGACGCAGATGAAGCATCAAGCGCGAGTGATTTACAAGTTACGTCAATCCAAAGAAGCGAATAGACATCTTGCGGAGCATTTCACGAGAATGAGGCAGTGCAAATGAAGTGGCGCAATTTGAACGTTTTGCGCATTTGATTCGCTTAACGTGCGTATTGCACATATTGCTTGAGTTGGAAAATCTGCAGCGTTAACCAATCAGGAGCTTTCTCTTATTTCTCTGATTATGACGTAACGCCTGTTGTTGGTGTCCCGGGGGAAAATCTTCTTGCCTACACTGGACAACAGCTCATCAAACTGGGCTCGGGTCAGTCTGAAGCACCGCTGAAAGGCTCCATCATCCAGGTCTAGTTTCTGGAGGAGTTGATAAACTCACAGAGCTGCTGCACCTCTGAAAGGATCAAGTGGACTCAGACATGACGCCGAACTAATCTACGCTGTTTCGCTGAATCAGCCTTCATAAAGCACATCAATACAGCTACTTTCTCAATAACATCCTTGTTAGCCATTTAGCAATGAAGTTAGCTAGAGTCACTGGGCAATCAGAAGACCAGCTCATGACTCGAATCCGTCTCTATTGTGAAGTGAATGTGACGCACGAATGAAGTGAATTCACGTGTCTATTCATTCGCGAATAGCGTGATTTGTTCACACATTCTGCGTCTGGTGTGAACAGAGCGTTATGGGTGTGTTATTACAGCATGTTCATAATATCGCGTCACGTGGACCTTGCGATGCACGCCGCTTTTTTAAACCCATTCCTAAACGGCGCATCTTGTGTTTTTAAAAACAAACAGGCATTTGGTGTGAATGAGTCCTTAGGGTACGTGTAAAAACAATCCAGGCTCATTGCGGATACGTACCCAGGTCTACATTTCAGCAAAATATGTAACCTGTCCTACAGTAAAATACAATTCATATTACAGTTAAGCCAGTAACTTACTGTAAAACAATTACAGCAAAAATACTGTATAATACTTCATCCAGGTCTGCAGTGCATGTTTTCTGTGTACAAACATTGGTAACACTTTAGTTTAGGTCAAAATTCACGGTATTAACAAACCACTAACTAAGTCTGCTAGCTAAATAAACAACTAATTAGCTATTTATTAATAGTTAGTAAGGTAGGTTTTGGGTAGGATGTCGCTATTGGCTTGCATGGTTCAGGACTTGTGGAGCGGCACATCGATGGATTTACTCTTTAGTGTTTGGACTCTCAGCAGTGAAGATTAAACCACACTGAACTGAACTAAACTAAACTTCAACTCTGTAAACTGGACTGACACAGCTTCAGTTTACTAGAACTTCTGCGTTCATCTGCTTTGACACAATCTACATTGTAAAAGCGCTATAGAAATAAACATGAATTGAACTGAATTGAATTAGAGATGCATAATTAAATAACTGCTTGTAAACAGTTAACATCTTAATAACAGGCGGATAATAAGCCAGTGGTTAATAAATACATACTGTGACCTAAACTAAAGTGTTACCCAAACATTTGTAGCATTTCTCGACCTGCGATGTGATGCATTTTGCTAAAATATAAACGTATTTTTGTATGAGTGCTGTTCATTTTGTTGTACAGGAAGTTGTTTTGTAAAGTATTTAAATATTAAGAGTAACTAGATATGATGAATATTGTTTTATATACGCCTGTAATATGTTTCAAGTGTGCACTTCAATTAATAAATGTGCTTCGTTTCAGACTGCTTCTTCATTTAATTGTGTTTCTTCATCATTTGCAGCACAAGATGTTGTAAAGATTCATGATTATTATAATAAGCCTCATTATCCCACTGCAGCAGTAATTTCCTAAAGCACAGATCCGAGTCACACTGCACCACCTTCACAAATCCTCTCAGTAAATATAATAAGACACACAGATTTCTTAAGCTATAAGCTACACAAGAATGCGAGCGCAAACTCTTTGGGTATAGAGATGTGAAAAAGTATTTGCCCCTGTTGTTGTTATTTACATACTTAAAGGTATAGCACAGCCTAAAAATACAATTCGGTAGCACTTTACAATATCAACACATGAATAATGATGTGCTAATATGTCAATTAAGCCTTACTTCATTATGAACTAATGTATATGCTAATAATGAACTAACTTTAGATACAACATGCCTGAATAATGGCTGTCTTTAATAATTACTTGTACTACATGCTTATCAATTAATGTATTTATTAACACTTTAGTTTCACAGTACTGGGTTGCGGCTGGAAGGGCATCTGCTGTGTAAAACATATACTGGAATAGTTGGCGGTTCATTCCGCTGTGGCGACCCCTGATAAATTAGGCACTAAGCCGAAGGAAAATTAATGAATGAACGCTTTAGTTTTAACTAAATGTAACTAACCTGAATTCAGGACCTATTTGTGTGTTATAGTTATGACTTTACTTGTAGGGGCGCATTATTACTAACTCATTATTTAAAACTCTAAATGTAACAGCAATGCAATGCAAATGCGTGTAGTGTGTACATCGGAAAATAATATTAAATTGATCTGTCTGCATTCAAATGAACAGTTTAAACATAGGGTGAGTAGTTAAGAACGAGTTAATGATAATATATGATAATGTGCCCCTCAATGTAAAGTCATAACACAATAAAAGGCCGTGTTAGATACATTTAGCTAAAACTAAAGTGTTAATTAATGCATGAATTGACAAACATGACCTAACAAGTAATTAAGATTCACTCATGTTGTAGCTAAAGTTTGATTAGCACATGATTAGCGCTTGTCTTAACACATCATTAATTCATAAGGAAGTAATGCTTAGTTTACATATTGTCATTCATTCATTAATTTTATTTTCGGCTTAGTCCATTTATTAATCTAGGGTCCCCACAGCGGAATGAACCGCCAACTTATCCAGCACATTTTATACAGCGCAGGCCCTTCGAGCTGCAACCCATTACTGGGAAACATCCAAACACACTCATTCACACTCATCGAACATGAGAACATTCAAACTCCACACAGAAATGCCAACTGACCCAACTGAGGCTCGAACCAGCGACCTTCTTGCTGTGAGGCGATCGTGCTACTCAGTGCCACTGTAATGCTCAGTTTACATATTACTTCATCATTATTCATGTACTGTTATTGCAATGTGTTAGCTAAAATACTGCCGGTAATTACGCTCTGTCATGATGACCAGTGATCCAGGCTTGCAGATCGCTGGTAAATACTACAATGCTGTCAAATATTAACTACATTTCCCATTATGCATTTCACACACACACCAGATTCCTGTTCTCTCCCTAATTTGCAAACACACACACACACACACACACACACCTGGAAGCACATCATTAGTGTAAACTAGGTGCATCGTGATGGTGTATATAATTGAAGCTTACTGAATAATTTGTTTATTACTACAGTTGTACCACAGCAACAATATAATTCCTATTACTTAATTCAAGTAATTATCTATAGCAAGGGTGCCCAAACTTTTTTGTATGAAGAGCCAAAAACCAAATATCATTGATAGCTTTGGGCCGAAGAAAAATATACCAAACAATTTTACATGAAAAGTAATTCAAATGATAACTAATTGCAATAAAAACAAAATTACATATATAACACATTGGAGTTCTATGTTGAATACACTAGCCAAGCAGAATCTGCCTTTGCCTTATTTTGAAGTTCTCTATCCATCAGGTGACAGTATGTACATTTTAAACTAAATCTGATAAAATGAAACCATTTGAATTGAAACACTTAATTCCAGTTAGCTGTATGCAGTTTAACAATACAACTAACAAAGAAAAGATTAAATTAAATTTTTCTAAACCATCACCATCATTCTCCCTCTCTTCTCAGATAGGATGGTGGGCCTAATCAAAGGTTACCATGGGCCAGCTTTGGCCTGCGGGCCTTAGTTTGGGCATCTCTGATCTATAGTATGCTACCAAACACTATAGTATTTACTGTAGTATTTTTTCATGTAACGTTATAGCTTATACAGTATCTACCGCCTCAACAAAATTCGTCCCTTGTCATGATATAAGGATCATGCCCAACATATGTGATTATTTTCTATTCACTGCATATCTACTTTGAAATATGGTATCAATTGCAAAAATACATACTTTCCTCTGTGTCTCCCAATCAGTTTTTTACTTCCTGGCCTCCATCTGAATTTCGCACGTCACCAGAACCACAAGATTGAAAACAAGCAATTGACGAATCGGGTACGCAAAATATTTTTGCGTCTTATTTCAAAGCAAAAACAAGATTATTTCGCTTTAACTCATTATTTTTTTAAAACAGGGAGGCACGGTGGCTTAATGGTTAGCACTGTCAGCTCACAGCAAGAAGCTTGCTGGTTCGAGTCCCAGCTGGGCCAGTTGGCATTTCTGTGTGGAGTTTGCATGTTTCCCCCACAGTCCAAACACGTGCGAAATAGAGGAATTGATTAACTAAATTGGCCATAGTGTATAAGTGGTGTGTGTGAGAGAGAGAGAATGAGTGTGTATGGGTGTTTCCCAGTACTGGATTGCGGCTGGAAGGTCATCTGCTATGTAAAACATATGCCGGAATAGTAGGTGGTTCATTCCGATGTGGCTCCCCTGAAAAAGAGACTAATGGCCTGTTTCCACTCAGTGGTACGGTGTGGTATGGTAAGGTTTGGTAAGCTTTTATGGCCGTTTCAAATATCAAAAGGTACCTAAAAGTGAACTGTACCGTACCACTTTTTAGGTAGCCTTTGCAAAGGGTACCTAGTACAAGAAAAGGCGGAGCAGAACGCGCAGCTGAACGCTATTGGTTTACAGCAGGGGCTTCAAACTCGTGGGATGATAGTTTGTGGCCCCTGTCTTAATTTGAAAGTTTAATGTCAGTGCGGCCCGCGAGTTTGATATATACAGTATATGGCACTTTACAGTGTTGTGTGCAGAGCTGAACGAACCTACCAATCACGGTGGGGTATATGGCTCTCGGGTGCGGGACATCGGCTTGACGCAGGCAGAGAAACATTTCTCAATGAGTAAAGTTATAGCAGCGAGTGTTTTATTCCGTGCCTGCTGGCTGCCACATTTTTATTGGGCACACGTGGAAATTCATCCCAGCGCTCTTCATTCACAACATGGGACATTATACACAGATAAATGTATATAAATCAGTGCTTAATTTGGGTGGGATCTTGCTGGATCCTGTTTCGGGAAATGTCAGATATCTTTCCGGTATTGATTTAGCATTAACTTGTGTGTTAAAGCAAAAGCCACGTTTAACTATTGGTCCTGAACAATATTTTCTACAAATCATCTGTCTTATTCTTACAATCCCTCTCATTGGTTGGTGGCTATTGTTTCGTGCGCAGTGAGCAGTGAAAATAAATAATGGCACAGTAGCCTACCTAAATGATCTCTGTATTTTCTAAATAGCCAAGAGGCAGTCACGCATATTTTCATTTCTTTAAAACCACGAGTAAATCTTTTAATGAGCCTAATCAAATGAGATCTTGAGAAGCTGGAACTGCCTCCCTGGACCAGGATAGCAGGAGACAAGCAAAGCGAGTCAAGTCAGCCACAGAACATGACAGAGGAGCTAACTGTGGGCTCTTCTTGAAGATGAGACAGAGTGAGTTATTTAATTACCATTTTTCACTTGGAAGTGAACTGCAAGGGCACTTAAAGAGCTAATGTGAGCTCTCTCACTCTCTCTCTCTCTGACAAAAAAAATCAGTAATGCGTACGCGGGATAAAAGAAAAGTAAATGGAACTCGTTGCAAACCCGTACAAATTATACGGTCGCACCGTTAATTGTAAAAACAAGTTAAAACAAATGAAAATTAATTTGTGTTTGAGACCCCAGAGATATGTCACTCGCTCGTGCACAAGCCAGGAGAATGAAAACAGGAGAATGAAAACAAAGAAACCACCATTTAAAAAATAATGTCGAGACATTAAATCGTAATAATATACACATATAATAACCAGCAATGGTTGACTCGAGTTAAAACAAACCTTGTTGTCGTCTCGATAAACAGTCACAAAGTCAAGAAGAAGTTTACAAAGTCGTCTGAAATGCAAGTGGTTTTGCTTTCTCGCATGCGTTCGCCCATCTTTATTTCAGACAACTTCTTGAGCTGATGATAATAATGTGCACGTGATTATTGAAGTGCTTCTGACATTTAAACCTTTTCAGAAACTGACAAACACGAGAGTGAAGCACGAAAAAACAAAGGAGAAACCGGAAAAAACAAAGGAGCAAATGATTCTTTCAGCAACCTAAAAGATGAACAAACTGATGAACGTTTATACACAAAAAATGTATAGTATAAAGCATCTGTTTTGTAAAAAGTGCTTCTCGTATGATATGTGATCGACCCGTACAGCTTTAATGTAGACATTTTCTCCAGCGAGAATGACATCGACTGAAACTTTCTGTCGTACACCACGCAGCACCACCATTGGTACCCTTTTGGCAGTGGAAACACAAGTCTGATGAAGTTAATCCGTACCAACTCGTACTAACTCAGTGGAAACGGGCCTTAAGCTGAGGGAAAATTAATGAACGAAGGATAACACTATTTGTTACTGTCTAGAAAATGCTTCTTAATTAAGAATTTAGACTAGAATTTGGACTAGAAACAAGGGGAAAGTAAGAAAAGCATTGTTTGCAGTGATCAGTTTCAGATTTTCTAACTAAATAAAACAAAGTCAACCTGAGTAAACATTATTTCCCTCATGTGAGAGCTGTTCTTGCTGTGAGATGACGGTGTTTCCCGCTGAGACTCCAGCATTTACTCCAACACAAACACACATGACTATAGCCACAATCTGCTTTTGGATCGATTTGTTTGTGCCAGATGCAACGAAGGTTATTTCAGCATTTTTACTTCAATACATTCATTTTCCTTCAGCTTAGTCTCTTATTCATTAGGGGTCGCCACTGTAGAATGAACCACCACCTATTCCAGTTTATGTTTTACACAGTGGATGCCCTTCCAGCCGTAACCTACTACTGGGAAACACCCATACAAACTCATTCACACACACACTACAGTCAATTTAGTTCAATTCCCATATACATCAATTCCCCTATAGCGCATGTGTTTGGACTGTGGAGGAAAACGGAGCACGCGGAGGACAACCCACACCAACACGGTTGTAGGTGGGGAACGGACGAGGACATGACCATTTCTCCTCTGGCCAAACTTCTTGTGCAGAGCTGCAGTCTAGGCACCGGAGGCTGAAGACACTGGACATCTATCATGGAGAAGATGCAGGTGGGAGAGGTCAGCGGCTGGTGTACAGGCTGGCCCTTCAGGATCAATGTGAAGACTCGTCTGCAGTGGGGTCTTACAGGAGACGCATACTCTCCACTCCTCCATAACCACCACAGCAGCTGCTCAGGATACGGCCTGGTCCAGGATTAAGGAAACCTCAGGAATAATAAAAACAGATTAACATAAGCTAATGTTAAACATTAGCTTCCCTTTATTAATCTGGGGTCGCCACAGCTGAATGAACAACCAAATTACCCAGCATATGTTTTACGTAGCTGATGCCCTTGCAGCTACAACCCATCACTGGGAAACACCCATACACACTCATTCACAGACATACTCTATGAACAATTTTGCTTATCCAATTCACCTATACTACGTCTTTGGACTTGTGGGGGAAACCGGAGCACCCGGAGGAAACCCACGCCAACACGGGGAGAACATGCAAACTCCACACAGAAATGCCAACTGACCCGAACCTGTGACTTTCTTGAGGCGATTGTGCTACGCCACCGTAACATCCTTATTTACAAAAATAATAAGTAAATCTACAGAGGAAAAATATCTATAGAGAAAGATTATATTTTGAGCTTCAATGGGGCCCCATACCTAGTATTGCTTAGAGCCCCCAAATCAGTAAGTCCGTCCCTGGCTGTACCCCATTGGGCAGATTATTTCTCTTGTTTTAAGGAAAAACTCACTTCATATTGTCTCATTATTTCTTAAAACAAGACACTATTTTTTACTTGTCTAGAAAATGCTTCTTATTTTTACACAGGCTCATTCTGAAAGCGTAGCCCTATATACATTTCTGGAGATCACAAATTATGTAGGCAGAAGTATGTATTGGTGCATTTCGTCTTTAAAATGGACACCACGGGTTGATTTGATGCTGTTCCTTTTCGTGCTACCCGCTGACCGCTTACCTCCGTTTGGACGGCTTTCCTGCTGTTACCAGTTTTCCGGTTAGGTCGCCATGTACGTCGGTGAACTTGAGATGTAGAGTGGAGTTGACCACGACAACAGAGTTTGAGTTCAGCAAAGAATAGTTCCAAAAAGCACGTAAGACAAGAAAAAGAATCCAAAAAATTAAGTTATTGAAAAAATTGGTAAAAATCAGGCAAGGGCTTTTCTTTTTCTGGATCGCTTTTGAAAAAACTGTTGGTTGGGATTAGGGAAGGAGAAGGGTGAATCAGTCGATCAGTCAGTCAGTCCACAGTGGCCTCTGGTGGATTTACGCTAGAACAGCAGGCGTGAATGGCATTTGTGAGAGAAATTTGAGATCTGTAAAAGTGTACACAGCAGCCTCTGGTGGATTCACGAAAACAAAAACTACAAAAAAACGTAGCTCCTGGGATGTATTTGGGGCTCTCCAGAAATGTATATAGTGGTATGTTTTCAGAATGAGCCTGGGTTGGAATTTTTAGAAATGTGGATGACAAACAAGTAAGAAAAGCATTGTTTTTTTGCAGTCTGCTTCTGTGTTTGGATTGGCCATGCCCCCATACTGTTAGTGTGCTACGAGGAAATAATGTGCAAAAAGAGGCCCCACCCCTACTCAATATTCAGTTTCAGTCAGAGGTACATCGACACACTAAAATAAGTCTCAGTGTCTGCCGTTTTATTGTGTAGTTTTTATTTCGTAAATACGTTTAGTTTAACAGAACAAGACTGATATCGACCAGAGTAAAGTCATCATATTAAACAAACGGTTTTAAAAATAACTTTCACTCACCATTTACCCACTATTTATTCCAACACAGGCTCATTCTGAAAACATGCCCCTATATACATTTCTGGAGATCGTGAATTATGTAGCCAGAGGTATGTATGGCTGCATTTTGTGATTGGGTCAATTGGTGCTTTTAAAAACACTATTGGTTGGGTTTAGGGAAGGAGGTGGGCGCTGATCAATCGGTGCTGTTGAAAACACTGTCGGTTGGCTTTAGGGAAGGGGGTGGATGCTGGTCAATCGGGGATTTTGTAAACACTATAGGTTAGGTTTAGGGAAGGGGGTGGGTGCTGGTCAATCTGTGCTCTTGAAAACACCATCGGTTGGGTTTATGGAAGAAGGTGATTGCTGGTCAATCAGTGCTTTTGAAAACACTGTCAGTTTGGTTAAGGGAAGGGGGTGGGCACTGGTCAATCGGTACTGTTGAAAACACTGTTGGTTGGCTTTAGGGAAGGGGATGATTGGGTCAATCTGTGCTTTTAAAAACGCCATCGGTTGGGTTTGGGGAAGGGGGTGATCGGGTCAGTCTGTGCTTTTGAAAACACTGTCAGTTGTGTTTGGTGAAGGGGTGGGCGCTGGTCAATCAGTGCTTTTGAAAACACTGTCGGTTGAGTTTAGGGAACGGGGTGAGTGCTGGTCAATCTGGGCTTTTGAAAACACTATTGGTTGGGTTTAGGGAAGGGGCGGGTGCTGGTCAATAGGTGCTCTTGAAAACACCGTTGGTTGGGTTTAGGGAAGGGGGTGGGTGGGGTTATTGGTAAGTCAACAGCAGCCTATGGTGGATTTATGCAAGATGGGCAAACATGAATAGCACTCGCGAGAGAAATTTGAGACCTGAAAGCATACACACTGGCCTCTGGTGGATTCACAAAAACAAAAACGGCAAAAAGTGCTCCTGGGACGTATTTGGTGCTCTCCAGAATATGTTTATAGCAGCACGTATTCAGAATGAGCCTGGGTTGGATAAACACATGTTCACTTAGTGTGTTTCCTAAATATCTGTAAACATTATGCTGTTTTTATGCTTTAGAGACAAAAATGTACTTACAGCACCTTTAAATAGTCCATCTCAACACTTTACAACTGGGTTTCAGCTGCTGAGTTGCCAGAATCCTCACAAACAAACATTTCACAACTCAACATGACACAAATACCAAAAAAAAAAAACTCTATCGATTTTTACGTAATGCAAACAAGTAGTTTATTTTTACCAGCAATTTTAACTTTTTTCACTTTTACAAAGCACTGGGTTAGCTATACTTTTCTTTACAAGTTTTACCCACTCAATTTGCTCTATAATTACTTCAACCAATGTAAATATTCTCTGAAGAAAGCATATCAGACATTATCAAAGTGAATTTTCCAAGAGTTCATTAGGTCGCACATTGCCAGTAAATGCACGGGTTCAAGTACTGCTGGACCACTCAATCTGTGTGTGTGTGTGTGTGTGTGTGTGTGTGTGTGTGTGTGTGTGTGTGTGTGTGTGTGCGTGTGTCAACTTGCCCTCTTCACATCTGTTCTGATTGGCCTACCGCTGTCACCCTTCATCATTTATAAAGAGGTGAAACATCTGCGCACTTTGATAGCCAAATCCCAGCGGTCCGACATGAAGGGGCTTCAGTTTGCGCTGCTCGGGGTTCTGTGTTGCGCTGGATTTGCGTCTTCAATCACAAGGGAATATTTCTTTGCCATTAAGGAGATTCAATGGGATTATGCTCCCAGCGGTAAAAACCTGATTCAGAACAAAACCGTGCAGCAAGATGAGTGAGTATAAACACTTCTGAGAGGAATGCATATGAGTTATAACTAGAACCAACTGATACACTGTAAAAAAAGTTGCAGCACAGCTTTTTGATTTTAAGTTGAGTCTACTTGGTATATATTTTTTATATACAGTAAACAAACGACTTTATTTGTGCAATTTTAATTTGACAATTTGTATCCATTATTTACTCATATTTGTTAATATTAGTTATTTAAAAAAGTTGTTTATTGTCTATTTAACAAATAAATAATAGCTGAATCAAAGTAAACTTGCTGCACAGCTTCTTTTGTTGAGTTGACTCAACTTTTAACCCAAATACTGTAGTTGACTTGATTTAAGTGGGTCAACTCAATAAAAGTGGTGCAGCAAATTGCCCTACAGTATTACATTGAGTCATTAAAAAAAAAAAATTATGCAGCAATTAAAAAAATTAAGTAAAACTGCAACAATAAAAAGTTTAAATTAAAGTTGTAAGGCAACTTGCTGCACAGCTTTTTTGTTTTGAGTTGACTTAACTACAGTATTTTGGTTACCTTACAATTTTAAATCGAGCCAACTGCTGCATTCCAAATGTCGCACTATAGACTATCCACTACAGTATGTACTTATGTACTTACACACTCAAGTTCATAGTATATGATTGTAGTGTCGTCCCAAATGGAACACTAACAGTGTGTTTACTAAGTGGAAATTCAAACCATTTGCCTGCTGACGTTTGACGGTGAAATAAATGACCAAAGTACCAAATAACCGCATTCACCATCAGGAGGCGCTATAATCACTCTCGTAGCAGAATACTGGTTTCTCAATTCAAATAAATAAAGTAATCCACCATCAGTAGTTAAAAGCTCTGCCCATTCCAGTAAAGCGGCAGCTGTTGAGTGCGTGAAGTGTCCATCAATCCACTCTTCATTTTAACGGTTGAAAAAGTTTATCATCCAGACATATAAAGTGCACTTCTATACTACAAAATGGCGCAGAATAGTGCATAAGTATGCGATTTGGGACGCAGTTAACTTTTAATTTTTTTAATAGAGAGTAATAAACAAATTAGTTTTATTAACTTATGTTCACAAATATGAATAAATAATGAAAACTACTTTAAATTGCACAAATAAAGTCAATTTACTGTAAAACATTTTTAGCATTTAAATCGAGTCAACTACAGTATTTGGATTAAACTTCGACTCAAAAAAGCTGTGCTCAAAAAAGTTGCCTTAATTTTACACTGAGTTAAATTTTACAACTTTGCTATATTAATAAATGTTAACAAATATAAATATTGATAATTAAATGTCAACTTAATACTGCAAAAATAAAGTTGTGCACAGCTTTTTTTGAGTCAACGCAACTTTTAACCCAAATTAAAGTAATATAAACAAATGAGCCAATACTGTAGTTTTCTACAACTATAGATAGGAAATATTATATCTATATTTTGTATGAAAGAAATAATGACTGATTATGGTGTGTATTCAAAGAATTGTAATACACAGGCTAAACTGTGTATTTATATGATGTATGTTTGATTTTTAGTAGTAGAAAATGTGCTTACTGCTATATTTCTGGACTTTATGTTATCGTATCTTTATTATAATTTATAACATTTTTAATGTGCGTTGAAAAGTGAAACAATGTCTGATCTCATGAGGAAATGTAACTATTTAACGTTTTGTCAGTTTAGTGGTTAATTTGGTTTCGTTAATTTGTTAAGTTCAGTCGTACAAATATATAAAAATTTTAAAAAGAGGCGGGGCACCAAACCCCACCACAAAACCAAACCCTCATTGGCAGATGGGCAAATTGTACTAAATTGTACGTATGAGATTGTACATATTCATACAAATTAGTACCTAAATCAAAAAGTTACAAACTACCGTGAGATAGCATGGGATATTAATGTTGGCTTGATTAGTGAAATCAACACCAAATTCAACCAAAATTCTACTGAACAACCCAAATTTACCCAAGTTAAAGGATATAGGGTGAAACAATATCGAGATTTCAACAATGAAACAACGTCACCAAATCAACATTGATTCAACAATGGATCTGACGTTGATTCAACGTATAAAGTTGACATGTCAGCTGAGACAATACCCCACAGTTTACTGTAGTAAAAACAAAAGTATACTACAGTAAATATTACAGTTTATCGGTTATAAATATAGTTATCAGTTCTATAGTTCTAGATACAGCTACAGTTCGCTGAAGCATTCTTGTAAATATGGTATAACACACTTTACTTTAGTGTGGTTCCAAATCTAGTCCCTTTTTTATCAGAGGTTGCCACAGCAGAATGAATGGGCATTTTATCCAGCATATGTTTTATACAGCGGGTGCACTTCCAGCTGCAACCCAGTACTGGGAAACACCCATAAACACTCTCACATTCACACACACACTCATACACTACGGCCAATTTAGCTTATTTAATTCCCCTATAGCACATGTGTTTGGACTGTGGGAAAACCGGAGTACCCGGAGGAAGCCCACGCGAACACGGGAAGAAAATGCAAACTCCACTCAGAAATGCCAGCTGTCCCAGGCGGGACTTGAACCAGTGATGTTCTTGCTGTGAGGCCACAGTGCTAACCACCGAGCCACCATCTTATCAAACTTACCAAACTTATCATTGTTATTGTATTTTTGCCATATAGTAAATAAGCAGTAAATGATTTACCTAACATCAGCAACTGCAAGCAGCACCACAGCAAAACTCAAACTAGCATGCTAACAAACAGATTACCATAATATTGCCCTTAAACCAAAATATTTATACTGTGGTCATTCTTAATATCTTAAATGTTGAGATTATGTCTGCTATCTTGTGTTCAGAAAAAGGAATGCACTTTCCTACCTAATTACTTCACAAGTTTATTTTATACATGCTATTTTCCACACAGTATGTACTATTACCTGACTATGAGAGTTGAAAGTGTTGTGGTTTGTTGTAAGAAGGTATACATCTGCAGTCAGAAGTAAAGTCTACCCCTACCCCCAAAAACCCAATCCAATAATGTAAAAACAGTAATATACCAAGTATTATTCATATTATTTATTAAATTATCCATTAAATAGTATTTTATGAACATCTATCCCTAACCCAACCTTCACAGCAATGTAATAATAGTAATTATACAAAGCACTATATCATATTATTTATGAAACTACCCATTAAATAGTATTTTGTTAATTAGAAACTAGAAGGGATACAGCTGCAGCCGGCAGTTAACAAGAATCATTTGTATTATTTATTAAATAATTAGCTAAACGTCTACCCCACCACAGTCCATAAACCCAACCCTCGCAGTAATGTAAAAACAGCAATTATACCAAGAATTATACATATATATGCAAATTACACATTAAATTGCATTTTTATAACAACTATACAACTATAGACGAGATACAGCTGCAGCCGGAACGTAACGATAATCATTTGTATTATTTAATAAATTACGCATTAATTGTGTTTTATTAAACGTCTACCCCAACCCTAAACCCACCCTTCACATTAGTGTAAAAATATTAATTAATGATGTCCAGTTTCACAAAGGTGATGCTATATTGACGTGATTTTCCGCAGCTGTATCTCTTTATGTTTCTCAGAGCCGCGCGGGTGTTTCTGGAGCGGGGAGAGCAGCGGATCGGCAGGGTCTACAAAAAGGCGGTTTACCATCAATACACCGACGCCACCTACAGGCAGGAGATAGACAAACCCAAATGGCTGGGATACCTCGGACCCCTCATTTCTGCGGAGGAAGACGACACGGTTATAGTGCACCTGAAAAACATGGCCAGAAGAGCTTACTCCATCCATGCACACGGCCTGAGCTACAACAAGACCAATGAAGGTGCGAATATGAAGTCGTGTATTGCTTTAATACTGCATATTACTAAACTATATCAACAGTTGAAGTCTGAATTATTCGGCCTCCTGTATATTTCCCCCAATTTCTGTTTGAAAAAGAGAGTTTTTTCAACACATTTCTAAATAATAATCTTAA